>VSMD01081383.1:0-32394 GCA_008750895.1 Mirza zaza | reverse complement strand
GACATACACATAGTCCAAAACAAAGCTGCTGGTCCCCAGAGGTGAACTACAACTCCCAGTCCTTCACCACTGCAGTGGCAGTAAAGCCACCTCTGACAGACAAAATGACAGCAGAGCTTTCTTAGTCTGTATGCCCAAAAGGAACAGCAAAAAGACTGTCAATGCCACCGCATGGAGTCACTCCCCAATTTGGTCGCTCTCCAGCACCACTGACAAACTATCAGTGTGAAAAAAGTCCTTGATGCGTTCCTTTCTTTGTACTTATACTCACATTTTTAGCTGACAATGGAGACCAAAGAAGTTAACATACACAAAACCAAGTGGAAATCCTGGGTAAGTTTAAGCATTTAAAACATGTTGGCCAGGCATGGTGGCTCATGCCTATAATTCTAACACTCTAGGAGGCCAAGGCATGAGGATCACTTGAGCTCAGAAGTTTGAGACCAGCCTGGGCAAGAGTGAGACTTCGTCTCTACTAAAAATAGAAAACTTAGCCAGGCATGGTCGTGTGCGCCTGTAGTCCCAGCTACTCAGGAGGCTGAGGCAGGAGGATCACTTGAACCCAGGAGTGTGAGGCTACAGTGAGCTATGATGATGCCATTGCACTCTACCTGGGAAGATGGAGCAAGACTCTGTCTCAGAAATAAATAAATAAACAAACATGTTTTTAAATTTCAAAAAGTAAACCTACATGTATACATATGACCTCTCAATATGCTTCTCAGTCTAGCTCACTCCATAATTTGTGAAGCTTTTATCTCTAAGCACTCATAGAACTGTCCAAAAATGGGCTGTGGCTGCCTCCAGTGACTACAAAACCACTACCTGGTCATCACTACCTGGTCACCCCTCCCTGTCTATCAGAGACTGCCAGGGATGATCCTGTCACTAACAGGTCGGGTTTGGAAACAGTCTTCTGCTGACTCTTCTGGGCTATGAAGGATAAGCGACCCTAAAGCATTCAGTGACATTAGCAAGCAACAGCTTCCCAAATCCACCTCACCTACCCCCAACCATTTCTCTTTGGCCTAAACCTTGCAGGTGATTTTTTCGAAAAGGAGGCCTCCTCTTGGCCCCAACCATTATCCCATTGCTCCTCTCCCTCATTTTGTCTTCCTCCACTCCCACCTCACCTCTGGCTATACTTTATTAATAGTAGCAAATTTTATTTTCATCAAAAAAAGAGAGAGGGCTTTGCAGTTTATGTTGCAGTATACATTATATAAACCCAAAATGCATGACAGGCATATATCAAAAGTTTCAAAAAATACTAAGAAACATCATAACCAAATTCTTGAAACTTTACTGAAATATGGCTCAAAACAAAGCAACAACAAAAAACTAAAAACATATTCTTGGGACACTTAGGGAAATTTAAATATGAACCGACTATTAGGTGGTATTATGGATTCTTAGGCTTAATAATGGTATTGGTGTCAGGTAAAAGAGTGTCCCTACTCTTAGGAGATAAAAGCTTACAAATTTAGGGGTAAAATGTCATAATATCTGCAGCGTCCTCTCAAATGATTCAGCCAAAGTATGGCAAAACATTATTCAATCTAGGTGATCACTGCTCTGTTCTTTTCAGTAAGTTGAGAAGAGAGGTGACAAAAAATAACTTGCAAATTGTAGATTAAAAAGTTTCCTATGAAACACTAGCCAAATAATCCTGGATTGGAAGGTTCTTAGCTTCCTAGGGTCAGAATTTCTATCCCCTCACCCACTCTTAACCTAAGAGTAAGTTTTCACCAGATTAGAAAGCTGTTCCAATTGGAATGTTGCTAGAAGTCTTACTTCTTTTTGCATCCAGCCAGCTCTCTGCCCTTTGGCTCTGATTAAGTATATAATCACAACAACAATCTCAGTGGCAGCATTACACAAAAGCTATAAATACACTCACCTCCCAACGATTACATTCTATCCCTTCCTTAAAATCCTCAAGTGCTGCTGCTCTTAGAATGGTATTTCTAACTCCTTACACCAAGGCTGCAAAGCCCTGCTGGATCTGGTCCCACCCACCTTCCCAGCCCCACCTGTCCCTCATTCCCTTACTTACAATCCCAGGGCAGCTTCCCACCACTGGGCTTCTATACATGCTATTCCCCTTGCATGAAATGCTCTTCCCAGCCTTGCTAGTTGATCCGTACCCATTATGTCTCAGTTCAAATGTCACTTCCTCAAGAAGCCTCCTCTGATCACCCTTCCTGAAAGTGGATCTCTCACATTCAACAGATCCATAATCATGCTTTCAGAACACCCATTGTATGTACAGTGATTTTCTTCTGTCTGCTCCCTAATGGAACAAGCTCCATTAGAGTGTAGACTCTTTTATTCACCACTGTATCTCCAGCACCTACCACAGGCTCTAATAAATATTTAAATTCATAAAAGAGGGGGAAAAATTCTAAGAGTCAAAGAAACTGAACTGTAATTCCCACTATTATTACTTTTTATTTTGGTGACCAATTCATTTCACTCACCTCTTTGTGCATCGGCGCCCTGTTTATCTATATACCTAGAGCAAATGAGATAACAAACACCAAAAGTGCTTTGAAAAGTAAAAAGTATTATACAAAATGTATAATATTATCATAACCAACAAGCTCTGAAGTCTAATCAAATCCAGACATCATCTGGTTTTATTTTGCTTACCTTCTTGTGGTTATAGATTTCACCATTGTAACAGAGCCACAAATAAGGATATTTCTTCAGTCGAATTGGCTGCATTCCAAACAGCTGGTCAACCACCGCCAACCGGTGAAATCCAAAGCAGCAGTTGGTGTATCCGTTGACATTCTCAAAACGAAATGCATCTGGACCCCTGTGCGCAATCTTCATAGCACTCAGACACTGAACGGAAAGGCAGTCATCACTGCCAAAAAGGGCCCAAATACCACACATGGTGCAATGGTGCTATCAGCTCTGTGGAGAGAAAAGCAGACCAATGAAATATTCAGTATCCAATCCAAGTCTTCGTCAAATCTTGATTCCCAAAACTTGCATAAACCACTTACTTCAAAGGTTAAAATATAAACCATCTTATCTATAGTGATTTTCCATTAGGTTGGCAGGCACACAGGAGTAGAAAATGATTTCATTTATTTGCAAGTACTCAGAAAAGACGATGACCTTCATATCCAACAGCAGCTTAGCACCCAGCCAAAGTCTACATCTCTAACACCTTAGGATTTGGAGGCCAGCTGGAGCTGGCAGCATGCAAGCTGTATCTGTATCTGCATCCTACATAGGGATAAAGAGGCAAGCTGGCTCCAATCTAGCCAGAGATCCCAGCCCCACGCTCTCCACCCCAAAATCCCCAAAGTCCTCAAAGATCCAAAACACTCTCCAGATTTCTACAGTCTCCTCTCAGCTCTCCTGGACAAGTAAATGCTCTCTTTACCTGTACTAACTGCAAGTAGAATATAGTGGGCAGAACAGATTATACACACTGCTGAAGTATAATAAATATTAAGATACACGGCTCTTGTGAGCATTCCAAGGACTTCTAGCTTACTTCTAAATGATTTATTCAAATGTGATTGAAGAAAGTCTAAAGAAAAAAAGAAAGCAATATAATCTGATTGCAGATATTCTGGCTTTATGGCAAAACATTTTAAGTTGACAGAAGATATAAAATGTTCGTTATCAAAAAGTCCTAAATGACAAAAATGTTCTCAAATATTTCTGTCTCAAAGTTGCGTTGGTGAGTAAGAAAGCAAAGTAGGTGGAAAATATACAATAACATCCCTGAAAACAACCTGGCTCATCCTTATAGGCCAGGAAGTAAATAAAAATAATTCCTACATATGTTAATTATTTTCTAATTACAAATTCTCAACTGTGAGATAAAGGGTCATTTTATTTGGCTGCTGACAGCTCAAAACGGCTATTTAAACAAAATATTTGCAGCATGTATAACTATTTTGGTGTTTTTTAAAAAATGCAAATCTGCAGCAAATGCCCAGATTATTTGTGACACTCTAAAGAAAAAGTATATATTCAAGTTATATCCATCACTTTGAACAATCCTTTGAGATCCTTTGCATCTAAACAAACCAAAGCTTTGGTTGGCCTTTCAGAAGACCAGATCAAAGTAATGACAAATGGTATCAACTCACACACTTTCAAAATGAAGCACCAGATGTCCTATGCACTTCCATGCATGGAACCAAACAGCCTATAACGAAAGATTAACTTTGAGATTTAGTGAGAAAATTCCCTGAAACTTAAGTGAGATGACTACTAATAAGCCCTGTACCTTTGACCACCAAGTGATAATATGTTAAAATGGGTTTTAAAAGTGCTCTGAAAATGAAGTGTGATCATCAGGGATCATTTACCCAAGTCTTCTTAATGCTGCTTAGCAAATTCCAGCAGTAAACCCACTACAGGAAACACACTAACCACTAAATTGGAAGGGAAAGAGGGAGAACAAAAGTGTGAAGCACACTTATTTTTCCAGCAGGAAAAAGCAAATTCAAACTATAACCTATTATTTCTATTGAAATCAGTCTTAAAAGGCGGCAAAGGTCCTACTTGCCTTCCTTTTTCCTACTGCTGTTGCCTGTTCCCAGTAATTTTCATATTTCCTCATAAAGTGCTAGAGCAGTGCTGTCCCATGTGAGCCACATATGTAATTTTAAATATATTAGTAGTCCCATTAAAAGAGAATAAAAAGGTGAAATTAATTTTATGTATATTTTAACATCATTCACCCAAAAGTGTCAACATATAATCAATATAAAAAATTACTGAACAGATATTTTACATTGTTTTTCCTATTCAATTGTCAAAATCTGTTGTATTTTACACTCATAGTAACATCCCAATTCCACTAGCCAGCATTTCAAGTGCTCAGTACTTCCATGTGGCTAGCAGTTACCAACCTGGACAGAGTCAACAGTGCGATGACTATTAACAAGCCACCTACCTTTGACTACCAAATAGTAATATGTTAAAAATGGGTTAGGAAAGTGCTTTGAAAACAAGTGTGGTCATCAGGGAATCCTTTACCTAAGTCTTCTTAACGCTGCTGAGTGAATCCCAGTATGAAGCCTGCTGCAGGAATACACACTAACCACTAAATTGGAGGGGAAAGAGAGTGAACAAAAGTGTGAAGTGCATTTAATTTCTATTCCACTTACCAACTAGTTAAACTTCGCCCTATCATCTTACTTTTGCGGTAAGATTAGGTAAGTAACCAACTCCTGGGCAAATTCAAACCCTGTTTTACTTCTAATTAATCTTACAGCAATGCAATGAATAACGATTTTTTTTTTAAGTTAGTGCTTTTAAATTATTAGTCAAGCACCCAAGGCAACAGACAGTGAAGAAATAATGCCGGCCACTGGCCAAAATGAAAACTGTCCCTGTATTTAAAGCAGTAACATTAATCTGAAGCCAGCTTCAGGCGTCCTCAAACTACAGCCCGCGGGCCACATGCCAGTGTTTTTGCCCAATTGTTTTTTTACTTCAAAATAAGATATGTGCAGTGTGCATAGGAATTTGTTCATAGCTTTTTTTAAACTATAGTCCGGCCCTCCAACGGTCTGAGGGACAGTGAACTGGCCCCCTGTTTAAAAAGTTTGAGGACCCCTGCCAGATACCTATTGAAAAAGGGCATGCCTGTTCTTTTGCCTTTTTTGTACTTGGCCGCCTGTCTCCCTAAGCAGATCTCCTCTTGGTAGGGTTTGCTCAGCAAGTCACTTGTGGAGGCTTGCAGTCCAGAGCGAGGGGTGGTGGCAGGGGAAGGAGGCAAGGTGAGTGTGGGCCAGGTAAGGTGGAAAGTACAGACACGGAGGCGTGAGGCGGCAACTGACAACGCTGGAGACCCTCCCTCCTAGACCAGGACCAGGCCGCTGCACCGCCGCCCCGCTGACACCCGACTGCACCCGGGCCACGTGCACGCTCCCCGCCGGTCCGCAGCAGGACCTCGGGACCGCGAATATTCCCACAGGCTTCGACGCCGGCTGGTAAAAAAAATAATAACATTTACAGGGGCTAACTTAGGCCTTCACTCCGGCGCAGCCCGGCCTCCTGGCCGCCGTTCCCTTGATCCCTCCGGGGCCCAGGACACAGGCCTTTCCTCGGCAGCTTGCTCCCAGGTGCGCAACAATCGGGAGGCGCCCGCCCCGCCCTCCAGCAGGAGCCGCAGCATCCGCGGGCGCCCCGGAACCGCGTCTGCCGGGTGCCACGCCGCAGCGCATCCTCCTCTCCTCTCCTCTCCTCTCCTCTCGCGGCCGGGGCAGCCCGGGGGCAGCCCGGGGGCACGCAGGGAGGGCGCTGCGCTGGGCGGCGGGGCCCGGCTTACCTGCGCGAGAGCAGGTCAGGCTGGCGAGCGCGGCGGGCAGGGCTGCAGGTGGGGTGCAGGCGACCTCGGCTCACTTTGTGCTCGCCGCGCTCCTGTAATGCGTGCGGGAAGTTTCATCATGCCCGCGAGGGCCAACCAGCGCGCGGGGGCGTGGCCCGCCCTGCTCGGGTGGGCGGGGACGGGGCGGGGCTGGGGCCGACGCGCCCGAGGAGCGCGGAGGGGTAGGGAGCAAGGAGGAGCCGTTCCCTTTTCAGTTACTTGAAGTGAGAGTGCGCGAGTTTAGGGGTAGCCTCAGAGATCTGGCCCGGTGCCCCCCGTTGGTACCTAGGGTCACCTTACCTGCTGTCCTGACAATTAGGGAGTCATCTACACTGGGTTTGTTTTTAGGGAAGTCATTACCCATTTTTGTTGCACTGACTCACGTTTATTACGCGGTGCAGGGAAAGGCTTGTCCTAAGAAACTGATGTGTCAGGCCTAAAACTTTTTATAACATCTAAGTCGAGTTGATGCATGAAGTCAAAATAGATCAGTAGTCCTTAAACATGTTAAGTGCAAAGATTCTTTTTAGAATCTCAAAATAGGTTTTCTCTACCTGGCCCCACAAGATGAGAGCGTGCTTTTAGAATCTCTTTGACAAAGAAAACTACACCATGACTTTTTAAAAAGTACCATGACTTCGTAACACTCATATAAATTTTTACTAATCACATCAGCACTGAAATAAATTGAGAAATAGTGAAATGATATAACCAAGACCTAATAAAATCAGACTACAGTCAATGCTTGGCGAGCATACAGATTTGATGTCTCCATACATGTGTTCCCAACTAGTTCAAAAATTGCCAAGAATATAAGATCCCCAAGCACGGAGTATGTAGTAGACACATAGTAGTTGACAAGCAAGAGCAAAGATTATAAATGACTAAATTCTAGGGTTCCATCTCACCCAAAAGTTTTCGGCATCAAGTAGACTTTGCTATATCCTAATTGACAGAATATCTTTTCAACTTGAGAGCAACATGGGAAAATAGGTCTTGTATTTACATTTTACAAATGACTCAAAAATAAGACTCAGAGAAGGTAAGGGATTTGTCCAAGCACATAGCTTCATAATAGTAAAGAATTGAATCATAATCTGATTAAATCCAGAGCCTATTTGCTGTACTACCCTGCCCATGTAGTAGAAGACAAGTTCCTGTACTTGATACTTTATCTAGTGTGGTTGGTTATGCTAAATATCTTCTGCTTGTCCTTCCAGATCCACTTTCTACCCTTTGGCATCTTACTTTGTGCCCTGGCTCCCTTGCACCCCTCTTACAGGGAGAATGTGCAAAGAAACGGAGACATTTCAAGGACATGCAGAGGGTGGGATGGAGTAGTCTCAAGATATTTATTCCCCTGGCTCCCTTACCAGCTCTTCTCCTGAGGGCCTCAGCTCCTGTCAGCTGACCCTTCCTATACCTTTTTCTCTTGAGATTCCAAGAATTGTTCCCTTCTCTTCCCTCTTAGGCCTAGCACTAGGGTACTGAGCCATCTTGCTCTTGCTAAACCCTGCCCACACTTGTGTAATTAATTCCAATAGAAGTGTGCCTTCTACTTCCCATCAGACCCTACCTGTTACATCAGTCTAAGATATAATAACTGAGGATGAAGTGGATTTAACTAGAGTGGAAAACAATTCATTAAGTTATTAGACACAAATGAAAACTAAATTATGTTGGCCTATTTTCCCACATTCCACTCCATCTCCATATTGAAATCTTCCTCCAAAGCACCTGGGAGCATTTAAAATTCTTTAATTTGAATCACTGAGGAATCAGAACAAAATCCTATGCTGTCAAGTCTAGTTTCCCATCGCAAAATGGAATCAACAATGCAAGATTATACTTGTTCAGCACTGAGAATATTAATTGAAATCTTTGAAGTTCTTTTAAATATCAACTAAATCAGTTCTTTTCAATAGTTTTTTTGTAGGTAGATCCATTTTCTAAAATAAAAAAATACATAGTAATTAGACAACAACGTAGGGGTAGCTATCCTTTGGTATTTATTTGGTATATATGTGCATAATAATAAAAAGTATCATTAATAATGAATGGTTAATAATGTCTTAAAATTACATTTTCTTCAATCCAGTCCACTTTTATAAAATTAGTATTTGTTGATGAGTAAGACATATTTATTTTGTCTATAGAAAATGCTATGAAAGCATTCAAATTTTCCAACCCCTTGCAATAACTCCCAAGCTACCCAGGAACCCATAACCCACATGTTAGATAACACTGAACTAGAGTTCCAACTAGTTTATAAGCCCACCCATCCCACCTCCTCCCCCCAACATAGGAAATGCTTTCAGAGCAGGGCACATGATCACTTTCCCAAACACTAGGTTGATTATGAGTCAGTAATAGCATCACCTTTGCCTCTCCATAACCAGTGCCCTTGCCCTGGACCCCACACTTGAGCCATGAATTTGCTCACTCAGGGAGGAATTCTGATGGCACCCACAGAGATGAGCTGTCAAGGTCCAGGATGGAGCCAGAGTGGGATGAAATAGAGCTGGAGCCTCCATTTGAACTCTTACACTGTCCTGCAAATGTTAGATGCATGCTTCAGTAGCCTTTGATTATTTCTGCGCTGTTTGATCTAATATTTATGGTCCTTTTTACTAGGCATTGAAATGCACTTTAAAATGGGACCACTGATCTTTACTTCTATATTTTCTTTTTCTTTTAATTTCACAGAAATTCTCCCTGATGCCTACATTTAAATCAGCAGATTAAACAATATGGAAAATTCAGGAAGTTCCAAATTCAAGAAAGATTACTCTATCATGATGCTACTTGCTTTGTCACCCTAGGATCTGTTATTTAGCCTTGGTACAATAACAAGTGAAATATTAATATGAAATGTGTACATATTCATTTTGTAGAACTACATATTTCATGGAACTGGGAACTACTTCCTCTTCCAAGAAAATAGTTATTTAGTTCCAAATAAAAGAAGATCAGTGCTTTAGCCTGTGAATAAAAAAAAGGAATAAGAAAATATTGGTAAGACTGAAAAAAAAAGGATAGAGACTCTGATCTAAAAGATTAAAAATTTACTGGGAAGAACCACTAATTAGAATTAGAATAATTACTGCTTTAAAACAGTTAAGAATAGAGCTCTATGAACACAGAGAACAGGTAGGTATGTTTTAGAGTAGCCCTCAGAGCAAATGATATCTGAGCAGCGACTGATAATAACGGCATTAGCTGCCATTTATTGAGTACTTAATACCTGTAAAGCATCCTGTATAAGCTATTCCTACTCTTCATATCAACTGTGGAAAATAACAATTATTCTTCTCTTTTGACAGTTAAGGAAATGGTAAGTGGTTTAAGATGATAAATGAACATACCAACACCGAACAGCCAAGTGGCAGAGCTGAGGGCTCCAAACCTAGTGTGGGAACTGAAGACTGCCCCAGTCTCCCCAAGAAGCTGCCCAGCAGGCAGAACAAGTAGAGAATAATTGCTTTCCAAGAAATGGCAGTGGGACATGAAAGGTCCCAGTGTGTCCCTGAAGACAGCAGAAAGCCGGTACGGAGACCAAGGGGAAAGAGCCAGTGAAGAGGAAGGGGTTGGTTTTTAAGAAAGCAGGAAGAATAAATGGTGCAGGGTTGAGAGGGAGGCCATAGGAAATGAGCAGCTTAAAGTTCTCAGTAATGTAGTAAAGAAAAAAAAAAAAAAAGAAATGTGCAGAAAGCAATGCACTTGGAGAGAACAAAAACTACTTTTACTTTAGGACAGGAATGAGGAAAGGAACTGTGGTGGCAAACCTAGAGGAAGAGGAAGGGGAAGCAGAGAGAAAATAAACAAGATACATCAGTTAAGTAGATCAATGAGAATACACAAGTGCTATGGAGAAAAACAGCAGAGAGAGGTGAAAAGGAATGTGTGGAGTTTACAATTTTTATAATAATTTGTATTTATACATCGTTTTGTGTAAAAAATAGGCTCATCATCGGCAGGTACTGAAGGATTTGGGATATTGTGAGGGTCAACTTTGAAATAACAGATAAAAGTCAAAGAGAGTTGATGAGGGAAAAAAGAAAAGATGTTGGGCCACATGGCGGTCCAGCAATGAATGTGGATTGGGCAATCAGGGACAGCACATCCTCCAACAACCCAGGGCAATCTGAGAGCGAGAATCAAGTCATGGAAGGAATGCATCCAGGCTCCAGATTTGGCAGAGTGTGCATGGAAGAAAGATAGGAGGGCTTGGGCACCCACACACGGCAAGCATGCCTCAGTAGGGACAGCACTTTTAGTAGCTTCTATTATTGCTCAAAAATATTCAGTGCCCCTAGGAATAACCATATCTAGTCCATTGATATCAGCTCAGTCAGGTGACTTGCCATTGCCAATGAAATGTGAGCAGAAGTGACAGGTGTCACTTGTAAATAGAAACTTTAAGAGTCATGGTGTGGCCCACCACCTCCTGCTCTCCCCTCTGCCAAGAGTCCAGGCAGAGGCAACTCTACCAACCCAAGGCCCAGAGCGAAAATTATGTGGGGAAGGGCCAGAGTCTACCCACGATCAACAGGTAGCTTGAGTGAACAAAGAAACTTTTCTTATTGTTAGCGTCTGAGATTTGGGAGTTGTTTGTAGCTGTAGCATAACCCAGTCTAACCTGACTAATAGAGCTTGAATGTTTTAAGTTGGAAGGCAAAGATGTAAAGCCAGAAGTGAGTTAATTTATTGAGAGTATAACAGGGGTTGAGGAGTAGAGGCTTGGTTGTAGGCTAGACAAGTATGGGACTGGAAGAAACAGATGAACTGGATAATTTTCATGGGAGAGGACTGTATAATTTTACAGCACTAAATAAAACAGCAAAGGTAAGATTATCTAGCCCAGGTCCCTGAACACATTGGCCATTAAGTAAACAAAAGTCCTCCTCAAACAGAATTCCCCTAAGCTTTTCTGGGACTATGCCCTGACCAGGGAGACATTTGTCCATACTGGACTAGAGATCAGCAGCTCTGGAATAAAAGGCCTCCAGAAAATCCATCATATAGCAAGTCCTAAGGCTTGACAAACTCATTCTCTTCCAACAGTATCTCTTACTGCCATCTCCCTAGTTCATTGCATCCTAGTCACGCAGATCTCTTTGTTGTTCTGAACACAACAGGCAGAGGTGAACAGGGCTTTTTAGATGCTGAAAGTGGCATTGTGGTTAAAGACCAGACTAATGCCTTTCCCTTCTTGTGGAGGTTGTGATTAGGGTTGTTAGAGCAGAAAGTTAAGATTTAATTTCTTCATTAAACAGTGTATTTTGTGCATCTACTGTGTTCTAGGACATGGAGCTCATTACATTCATGGTGCAGAGGAACAGGGGAATCAACAAGATACATAAGTTAAATATATAAATAAGGTGCTATATTGAAAAATGAAGCAGAGGGCAAAATATCATAATGTGGTCCTGGTATTCCATTATATAATCATTCTACAATGTTAGTCTGCTGCTTGGTTTTCACATTTAGTTAAATATTATGAACATCTCTCCAGGATGAAACTGAAACAGTCCGCACTGATCAGGGGGTAGTGAAAGGTCCTCAGAAGAGAGTCAGTCATCCAGTAGTTCCTGAGGCTTATCAGATACGATGAACCCATCCACCACACCCCAGTCCTGACTGCTCTAAACAATTCCCACCAAAGAGGAGAGGGCTTGCTGGAATCCAGGCATCCGTCCATCTTTGCAGCAGTTGAAAACTCATTTTGCTTTTACCCCAATTTTGCCATAATGACAGGATGCAGCCCAATACTCCAAAGCAAGGATTTTAACACCATGGTGGGGACCACTGTTTCCCGGGAGGTACAAATGAATGTAGGTACAAATGAAGCTCACTGCTGCATCTACACCACAGAAATCTGAGCGAAAATGACTAGCTGTCAAGGCTGCCTCTGTGGCCTGGAGTCTTCCTGTAAGAAACTGGCACCTGGTAAAAGGCTACCCTCAAAGTATTCAGAGCAACAGTGGCAGACCTTGAAATAACAATAATAGCTAGTGTTTATCAAGGGCATTTGGGTCACCTTTTCAAAGTGATCTATTTTCATCTATTGCTGAGTAAACTGCCCAACTTGGAAGCTGGACTCTCAGGGTACAGCAGGGTCAGCCCCACCCTCAGGAGATCCTTCAGACCGAGCATGTTTTAGCCATCGGGCCCCAGCACAGGCAGAAAAACACATCTCGCTGTAGTGTCTGGCTGTGAGCCAGGATATCTGGTGACAGAGCGTAGGAAGGCAGAGAAGGGATTATCAGAGCAAGCCTATAACAGCCTGAAATGCAGGCTTATCTGTAAGACCACCCTGTCCATCTGTGTCTGTGAACATAGTATGCAGAGGACTTGGTGTCTGCATAGTTGAATGGTGGTCCTCAAAGATATATGCCCAAGGCCCAGAACTTGTGAATGTGATCTTATTTGGAAAAAGGGTTTTTGCAAATGTAATGAAGTTAAGGATCTCAGGATGAGATCAGCCCACATAACCAGGGGGCCTTGAATCCTATGACAAGTGTTCCTATAAAAGACACACAGAGGAACAGAGGAGAAGGCCACCTGAAGACAGAGACAGAGATTGGAGTCATGCAGCCACAAGCCAAGGAACACTTGGAGCCACCAGAAGATGGAAGAGGCAAGGATGGAGCCTTCCCTAGAGCCTTCAAAGGGAGTGTGGTCCTGCCAACACCCTGATGTCAGACTTCTGGTCTCCAGAACTGTGAGAGAATAAATTATAAATTTCTGTTGTTTTAAGTCACCCAGGTTGTGGTAATTTATTACAGTAACTCTAGGAAATGTTTTTTTAAGAGATGGAGTCTCACTCTATCACTCAGGCTGGAATGCAGTGGCATGATCACAGCTCACTGCAGCCTCTAATTCCTGGGCTTAGGTGATCCACCCACCTTAGCCTCCTGAGTAGCTAGGACTACAGGTGTGTACCACCATGCTGGCTAGTTTTTCTTGTTTGTTTTTTTCATAGAGACAGGGCCTTGTTGTGTTGACTCCTGGCCTCAAGCAATCCTCCCACCTCGGCCTCCTAGAGTGCTGGGAATACAGGTGTGAGCCACTGCGCCTGGCTGAGTCCTAGGAAATTAATACACTTGATGACTCCCTTTAGCTGGATTCCAACCACCACATCAAGGGGAAACCCAGGCAGCAGCACCACTATCGCCCTTAAATGCCTCTGCAATTATCCTGGCCTCCATTCCAGACATGTTCCCTGTCATATTCAAACTAAGTTGTCTCCTGCAACTCCACCTACCCTACAACCACCCAAGTTGGAGCAAATGATCCACCTAAGTTAGATCATTAAAGAGATTCTCCATCTTCATGGACTAGTCAGCCAATCAGCCTGCAACCTTCCATTCTAATGGGTGCCCCCACCTTGCCAGACACTGTTCAAACTGTCAATGCAGTTATCAGGTGCCCTTGGGAGGCAGCCACTCCAGACACCATGGTTCTTCTGCCTGCTCAGACTTCATAGAAATGTGCTGCAGTGGGTTGCTGTCTTGCTCTTACAGAACAGCCATTTCCTAAAGATTATTATTTCCTCTTCTGTCTTTTCTCAGGTTTCTACTCGTCTTCATACAGTCCAGAGCCAAGCACAGTGCCTGTCACATAGAAGGCACTCAGTAAATGCTTGCTAACTGAACAACTGGGGATCAGCCAGCTTAGGGACTGTTAGGCTTAAAGAATTCGCCTTCCCTAAACTTTCATCCAAACTTCTTATAAAACCCACCCCTCTCCCCTTCCTGGGGTGTATGAGGCACATAGCCTTTGCCAGACCCCTAGGAAGATAAGGGAATGGAATGGAAAAGGGAAACTTACTTTCCTTATTCCTCCTGACTAAGCTTATCCCTCCTGGTTATTCCCTAGGGAGATAATGAAATGCAAGAGGGGAACTTACTTTCCTTATCCCTCTGGGTTGTTTGAAAAGTATTTACTCCACCCAGAAAAACCCTCTATAAAACCCAAGGCTCTCCCCTTTTCTCTCTTGGATGCCTTTTTCGACCTCCACCCATCTGCACCCAGATGCTCAAAATAAACAACATTTTACTATACATGAGGCTTCATATGTTTCTCTCTCAGGTCTGGACATAACAGGAAGACCCAAGAGGAAATTCTAGACAACCGCCGATGCATCAGGAAGTGCTCTAAACACTTTCCCACTGGCACTGCTACCACCGGCCTCCTAATGTAAGATACTGGGCTATAAGGACAATGGACACTTTCCAGCTTCTGTTTACTGCTTGTTTGCTAACTGCAAGGCATTATGAGTACATTATGGGACGCAGAGGAAAAAGACAAAGAACGCGGAAACAGGAGTCTCTCAGCTAGGACCCGGAACAGGTTAGAGCCTATCCGGGGCAGGATAAAGTAAGAATCACTGTGGGGGTGGACACATGATCAGTGTGTAAACAATTTAGTTATAAAAAGACACTAGCACACAAAGGAGGGTCCCAGCCCGAAGAAGAGGCCACTGCGCTGGCACTCTGGGGGCTCGGACCCTAGCTCGAGCTAGACAATAAAACTCCTTTTGATAATTACAGCCTCGGTGACTCTGTCTCTCTGTCCTGCGGCCTTGCGAATCTCAAATATAACACTAATACACTTGACCACTCTCTTTACATTGACGACTCTGCCCTGTCTGTCACCTAGCGACAGTGGAAGCCTGTTCTGGCCTCCCTACAGTGTGCACGCAGGTGTTTGTTGGAACTTGCTTCCAGCAAATGCTTCCTGCTATGGGGAGAGGAGACTATGAGGTCAGCAAGCAAAGCTTCAAGCGCAGCCCCAACCTTCAGGCTAGCATTCTGCCTCTGCCTCTTCTACCCCACTCGGCCCCCCTAGCTCCATACATTGGGTCCAGACATTCTGAACCCTTGGCTCTTACTTAATGTTTGAATCAGCTTCTGCACCAAATGTTACCTCACAAGCTCTTGTGCTGTGTTTGGGAGTATGATGGTGAGAAACATCTTGAGCCCAGGAGTTTGAGGTTCCTGTAAACTAGGCTGACACCATGGCACTCTAGCCTGGGCAGCAGAGTGAGATTTAGGCTCAAAATAATAATAATAATAAACAAGAAATATATTCTTGATCTTTATCTCTGGTTCCTGTCACAGAGCTTCTGAAACCTTTGGAATTTCCTGAGAGACTGAGGTGTTAGGGGCACCTTTTATTATTCATAACAAGCTCCTTCCAATAGTACCGGAGTTTATGCTAATAAGGTGACTCTGAAAGGATAAGAGATGGTTGCCTTAGGAACCAACCTAGTGATTAGAGAGTTGGAACTTTCTGCCATACCCCTGGACCTCCTGGAAGGGGAGAGAGGCTGGAGATTGAGTTAATCAATAATAGCTGTAAACTAAAATAAAATCTTAAGGCTCACCCCCCACCAGCTGACTGAATGGACCCCCTCCTAGCCAAAGGAATATTCTAAAACTAAATTGCCTGCCACTAGGAGGTTGGTCAACATACCTCATCATGCCCCCCTCCCTTCTTGGGGACATCTTTTGTAACCCATTAGCAGTCCTGAGGGTATGCCAAGACAAACCTGCACGTCCTCAATTTACACAACAAATATATATCCAGTGGCTTACCTCTGATAAACAGCTCCTAATGTTAGAACATTCCAAGCCTTTAGACAAGCTTCATGTCTTCAACTAATTACAAGTCAAAGAATCTTTAAACCCACCTATAACCTGTAAGCAGCTCCCTCCCTTCCTGCTTCTAGATGGCCCACCTTTTCGGGCCAAACCAAGGTAAGCCTGCCATGCATTGATTTATGACTTTACCTGTAACCCCTGTTTCCCTGAAATGTATAAAACCAAACTGTAACCCAGCCACACTGAGTCCACTTGCTCAAAGTTTCTTGGGTATGGCTCTGGGTCATGATCCTCAAATTTGGCTCAAAATAAATCTCTTTAAAAATTATTTGACAGAGTTTGGCTCTTTTCCATTGACATAGCCAATGAATTAATTAATTATGTCTATGTAGTGAGACCTCCATAAAACCCCCACACGTTGGGGTTCAGAATGCTTCTGGCTTGGTGAACACAGCCAGGTGCTGGGAAGGTGGCACACCCAGAGTGGGCGTGGAAGCTCCAGGAACCCCCAATGTGTCTTGCCCTATGTGTCTTTTCCATTTGACTATTCCTAAGTTGTAACCTTTATAATAAATTGGTAATAGCAAGTAAAGTGCCTTCCTGAGTTCTATGAGCTATTCTAGCAAATTATCAAACATAAAGAGAGGGTACTAGGAACCCCCAATTTATAACCAGTAAGTCAGAAGTATGGGAGGCCCAAGACTTGAGATTGGTCTCCAAAGTGAGAGCAGTCTTGTGGGGCTGAGCCCTTAGCCTGTGTCCTGTGTCACAGGACCAAGATTTCCATTTACAGTTGTAAATGTTGTGATAGACCATAGGTGTTTAATACAAGCTAGAAAGGAATGAAAATACAACATTAAGAGTTTAGTAATGGTAAGAATATGGAAAGACAGAGACTAATGTGGTCTCTATTAGTTGGGCAAATGGAGATAGTACATTAGAGGGTGTTTATCACATCATAATCATCATAGATTTATATAGATTTACATAAATTTGCATAGATTTATGTATATAAAATTATTATAATTTTCTGACACATGGCAGTACAGTGTCTTAAGGAAGGGGTGTTTTTGTTTTCTAGCTCATAAAAAGTTGCAGTTATTCATTAGCAGTGACACGGGCAAGAGCCCTTCTCACTAGCCAAAGTCCTCTCATTGGTTGACTGCAGTGTACTTCTTAAGAGGAAATTAGATTGTGGTAATAGCATTATATAATGGAAACCTATAATTCTGAGGTGCTAAAGAACTAGAAGTAATATTTTCTTTAGCCATTGCTGGTGAGCATTATCCTCTTCTGTCTTACAATATGGTTTTAATGTACAAAAATGTTTCATTTTAAATTCTGAGACTGGGATCTTTTTCCATGAAAAATGAAAGCAAATGATTGGTTGATCCAGTATTGGGGTTGATTAGAGCAACTGTAGAAGGAAAAGAGGACAATGAAAAAAAGGGATCTAGAATGAGTACCATGGATATCATAGAAAAAGTTTAGACTAGAAAGGTAAAGAAAACTTAAATTGTTTATAGAATGGAAGTATATAGAGGAACAGAAGAAAATGTAGTCTCAATGAGGTAGGTAAGGTAATAAGAGGAGCAGAAGAACTGAATGCTTCTCTACCGTAAACAACTGAAACAAAAATGTTCATGAGAGGAGGAAGATGCTTGCCTGATCTTCAGCCATGAGTTTAGCCCATGGTGGCTGCAGATAGACTTACTTGTGTCCAGCCTCAGACTCTAAAGCCAAGTCTTTCTAGATCACAAGAGCTTAGTGTGTCCCAAGAGTATATGAGTACCAATAGCCCATCCTGGCACCAATAGCCCATCCTGTCACCTACTTTCCAAAGAACTAGAATCAAGAATTATTAGCAATCAAGGCTATCTTTTACTCTATGTAGAATGTAGAATAATGGACCAGCCAAAGGTTTCCATCCCAATTCCCAGGACCTATGAATATGTTATGCTACACAGCAAGGGGAATTAAGATTGATGACACAATTAAGCTTGCTAATCAACTGACCTTAGGATAAAAACATTTTCCTGTATTATCGAAGTGATGTTATTTTCAATGTAATGAGTAGGGTTTTTTAAGTGTGGAAGAGCTAGGCAGAGGTCAATGTAATGACTAGGGTTTTTTAAGTGTGGAAGAGCTAGGTAAGAGGAGAGAGTTGAAGATGATACTGTGCTGTCGTTAAAGATGAAAGGGGGCCATGAACCCAGAAATGTGGGTAGCCTCTAGAAGCTTAAAAAGGCAGGGATACAGCTTCTCCCCTAAAGACTGCAAAAACAAATGCAACCCTGCCGACATCTCGATTTCAGCCCACAAAGATTTTTTTTGTGGACTTTTGACCTCCAGAACTGTAAGATAATATATTGATGTTTTAAGGTTCTAATATTGTGATAATTTGTTATAGCAGCAATAGAAAACTAATACAGTCTAGGAATAAGCCTCAAAGTACTGGCATCTAAATGAGTACACTAATATCACCATAACCTAGAGGAACTTCGGCAGATGCAAAAATAACAATAAATGCCAGCATGTGGTAATTCTATTAGAATCCATCATTTCTAGTAGATGTACTTCTCCATTTTCTAAGTGTTCAGTGGTCAAAACTGTCTAAAAGATGCCCAATCTGGAAAGGCAGACCACAAGGAGAGAGGGGAAGCCTTAACTCAGAAATCTTTCACCTGAGAACTTTGCCACTACCTAGTCCTCATATAAGCAGCAGAAAGACATCCTTTCCATAAAAAAAAACCATCTAGAGGGGACTCTGGCTATGAGGAGGGCTAAGGGAGCTTTATCAAAACAAGTAAAGGAACAGGAGGCAGCAAAGTGAAGACCCTTTCCACCAGCAGACCCTACCGTATTAGTTACTTTTTGCTGTGGAGCAAACACATGCAAAATTTCATGCAAAACACATTTGTTTCACTCATGAGTTTGAGAATCAGTGGGAGTGGCTCTGCTTCAGGCTGAAGGTCTTGGTCTGCTCTATGTGACTTTTATCCTCTTTGATTAGCAGCCCCATCATGGCGTGTCCTGAGATGGAAGATGACTAGCTATGCTATGCAATGCAAGCACGTTTCAAGCAGATACAGCTGCTAATATTCCATTGCTCAAAGCAAGTCCCAGGGCCAAGCCCAAAGTTAAGGGATGGGGAATAAAGGTGTAGATACAGAGAGGAGTGAAGAATTGAAGCTGATTATTCAATCTACTACAAATACCGTCTACCGTAGTCCATTTTCTGCTGCTATAACAGAACACCTGAGACTGGGTAATTTATAAAAAACAGAACTATTCTGAGAAGTCCAAGATCAAGGCTCTGGCAGGTTAGAGCCAAGTTTCTCTGCTTCTAAGGTGGTGCCTTGAATGCTGTGTCCTCCAGAGGGAATGAACACACCATGTCCTTACATGAGCAGAGCAGGGGAGAGTGAGCGAGCCCACACTCCCACAAACCCTTTTATATTGGCTTTAATCCATTTGTAAGGGATGAGCCCTCATGACCTAAACACTTCTCCGAAGGCTCCCCTCCCACTACTGTTGCATTGGGGATTAAGTTTCCCACTTATGCATTTTGGGGGGACATGTTCAAACCATAGCACTGTCCATTGGAGATCTAAACACTGTCTTTAGGCAACTTTGGTGACACGCATATCCTCAATTAGTCTCTCTAGCTGGACATTAACTTTGACATCTACCCCCAGGAAAAGGACAAGCCATCTACCCCCAGGAAAAGGACAAGCCAAGGTGGCCAGAGTCTACTTTACCCTCCCAATCCAAAACACTTTTGGCAAACTTGACTACGGTTTTCACTTTAAACACATATACTGCCACATTCAACCTATGCTGTAATCTCTTTTATCAAGGAACATTTTTTATTCAGGTACTATCCAGTTGTCTATACTCCAATCTTCAATTCATATGCCCAATTCCATGCAGCAGGTGATTATTCAAAGTAACCCTGCTTTACAACGCCTGCAATAATCAGATAGTGTCTTAGAAGGTACTCTTTCTTTATCTTTGCCTTAGCTTTGCCTTAGCCTTAGCTTTCCCACCTACCCAAACCAGATGGTATTTGCCTGTGGCAATCTCTGTCTTTGTTACAGGTTGTGTTCCCCTGGGACCAGACTTTGAGAAAGCTATTAGCATGAAGGAGTCTTATTTGGGAGTACTCTGCAGATCCGCATCTGTGAAGAAAAAAAGACCAGGATAGAGCAGAGGGAGATTATGGTAAATGTCAACGAAGTTGTCAGCTGGCGCCATGAGAGCTCAGAAGCTGGAACAGCCTTTAAAGTTGTCCCAAGTTGGGGTGATACAGCAGAGCCTTTACAACCCTGCGTCAACCAGTCATTGATCACAGAGTGTAGCCTTGAGCAAGGAAAGTCCTCAGCTGAAAGCAGTGCATGGAGGACTCTCAGCCAGCAGCACTCCCAGTAGAAAAGGGATATGGCTGGCACATCACAGCAGCCCGTTCTACACAAAACGCCGTATATCCCCAAATTAGCTCCTATTATGACAGCTCCCTGGTCCCCACTATTCCTGGAGCCTCTGACAACTGCCAGCAATAAGACAGCGAGAGAGTCAGACCTCCCAATGGTAGGAGCAGCTGAGGGCAACATCCCTGTACGTTTTGAGACCCATCAATCACCTCTCTAATTACAAATATCTCAAAACTGTGGAAAACAAAGAATAGGAAGAAAGAATAATAAACTGCATGATAATATGACAATAGTTGATTTGTTAAGATAGGAGTATGCTAAGGAAATTTTTTTTTATCAACTCCCCATTGTTGTTGCTACAATATTATTCATTCAATAAGCAAAGTCAGAGAAACCGCTCCATTCTTTGGACTCTGCTATGTGTTTGAATAAAGAAATACTTACTTGGAGGCCTGTGAGATAGACAATGGTAGAGGAATGGGAGGGTCAGCAAAGAGAAGGTGAGGAGACAAACGTGATCCCTCAGGCCCCCTCGATGGTCTCCCACTCTTCCCAGCCCCAACCCTCAGCCAACACCCTCCTACGTCTAGGTGCAAAGACATGAGAGTCCAGGAAGACCTGACCTCTCCAGTTCACTAGGTTGCTGTGAAGTGCAGAGAAAGGGGGAGAGAGAGAAGCTCCAGCTATCCTCTGGGGCTGTCAGCCTTCCCAGTGCTTCTCCCCCATCCTGCGGCCTTGATTTTCCACTGCTGTCAGGGACGTGACCTCATTCTGCAAGGATGCACCAGGTCTCCAAAGCGGGTAGAGCCTCTGTTGCAGCTGTCAGGGCAATTCTGTCCTAAACTAGAGGCTGATAAGAAAGGGAATGTGGAGAAGGAAGCCAGAGCTGGGAGGAAGGATAAGGGGAGTGGAGAAAAGCCTGTAAATTGTATCTCTGAGCCAAACTGTCAGAGCACAAATGCAAATCAGCATAATAAAAAGCCAGGGCTGACCTGGATCTTCCAAGAGCTGCCTCTATTGCTATTTGAAGGTTGCCTGGTTTGCTGCTCTAAAGGACAGGGGACTTCTGCATTTTTAAAATATCTCTTTGGGAAGGAATTATAAACTCTAGTTCTTATTCTACTACTATTATTCCATCCCTTAATTGTAAACTATTTGGTTCATTTCTCTTCTTTTATTCAGATGGTATCAAACACAATACCCGAGAGAGTCAGTTTGCTCCACAGATATTTATTTGTTGAATTAATGATGGGTATGATAAGTAAGGTAAATAGTGATGAATTTGCTCTTCATTTGGTTTCCTGAAGCTGCCTTTTTAATACCCAGGCAATTCCTCCTTCCTCTGTGCTACCAAGCACTTCTCACTTCCATCACAGCTATTATCCCGTTCTAAATAATATTTATTTAGTTGTGTTAATGTTTAATGCCTGTATCGCACCCCAGACCAACAGAATTAAAAATTCCGGGTGAGATCCAGGTATGGATAAGACCGAAGACTCCCCCAGCTGATTCTGGTGTGTGGCCAATGTTAAGAATTTCTAAGAGCCATTTCAGATAAAGGAATTATGATTATTCATTGTACCCAGCAACACCAGACTAATAAGATTCTCACTTATTTGTTCCATTTGATCCATTTAATATCTCATTAGCTTTGATTGAAGCCAAATAATCATCCCTAGGAACGAAGACTACTAGGCTAGGAGATGACTCCTTGACCTATTCCAAATTATATAACAATTTTGTAAAGTGACTAATAGATCTTGCATGGTCTCCTAGTATTTCCACATCTGTGATACAAGGGGCTGGACAAGATAAGAGTTGAGGTTCCTTACACTCTTAGAGTTTTAAGCACTAAATGAAAGTGAGCTATATGGTGCCATATAAAAATCTATATGGCACCATAGAAAGAGAAATTAATATTTCTTAATCTTCTCAAGTTCAACTCTGTCTTACTTAAACTTCCTAGTAACCTTGCAAAGTGTTTTGTTCCTATACTGAAGATGAGAAAACTGAGGTGTAATATTTGGTACCTTTGTGTCTAGATTTGAATCGACATGTGTCCAAATCCACAGCCCATCTCCTTCCTCACCACACAGGGCCTCTGTAAAGGAGAATGACCTATCTAAGCCAATTGCCCCAGAGAAGCTGCTGGAAGAACAGGTGGCTGCACTAGGATGGGAAGCAATTTCCGTCCCCTGTTTTCAATACAGGACACAACTAGAGACCAAACTGTGTTAGGTCTCAGTTCAGTATTATAACTAAATAACACTTTCCCCCTTGATTTCATCCCTATTTCCATGTTAAAGCTACCAATAACTATTCTTGCTGCCCTTTATGCAAATAGTCAGGCCTATTTTATAAGACTAAAACTTATTTTGCAAATAAATTGGTCCTACTGTCATTTGTCTCTGGTAGAAATGGAGAACTGGAGAGAGAAAAATAATGTTTCGGAAGAAAACTATGGAATACCTTTTTTTTTTTTTTTTTTTTGAGACAGAGTCTCACTTTGTTGCCCGGGCTAGATTGCCATGGCGTCAGCCTAGCTCATAGCAACCTCAAACTCCTGGGCTCAAGCAATCCTTCTGCCTCAGTCTCTCGAGTAGCTGGGACTACAAGCATGTGGCACCATGACCAGTTAATTTTTTCTATTTATTTTTAGTTGGCTAATTAATTTCTTTCTATTTTTAGTAGAGACAGGGTCTCACTCTTGTTCAGGCTGGTTTCGAACTCCTGGCCTTGAGTGATCTACACACCTCAGCCTCCCAGAGTGCTAGGATTATAGGAGTGAGCCACCACGCCCGGCCTAGAGTATCTATTATTATTAATAGATTCTAGCCCTTTCCATTGTTTTTCAGTTTTTATTATTTGCTTGCAGTTTGGACTGAATACTAAATACTTTTCTGATTACAAGTGTCTACACTAACATTTTCAAAATTTTCTCCCATTTTTCTGACTTAGATTCACTAGAAGTTAAAACTTTGCTTTTCTTGAAGCCCTGCAAACTAAAGCGAGCCAACTTGCTATAAACTTGGGGGAAACCACCACAGCAACTTATGAACAGCCTTCTTGCTTGCTGATGTGTGGACTACTGAGGTCGCTTCAACACCTGATTTGAATTATAATCCAGAAAAATCTGTCACATTGCCACTGAAATCTGAAGATACTTTGGAGACTCTAGAAAAATTAGTCTACAGAGTACTCTAGACACTAGCCTTTGTTTTTCTTTTGTTTCCTTGGAAATGCCTTTTATTAAAGATCTATTCACCTGCATCATGTATAAAGGACTAGCCCATCTGCAATGCCACATCCTGAAATGGGACACAACTATTTGAACTGATCTATTCTCAGGACTAAGAGACTGATTCAAGAAGATATGGGATAATGTTTTTAAATTTGTTCTTTTCTGCTTATCCCAATTTGTTTTTCCACTCCTTTGTCTGTCTGTAGCTAATGACTTCTAACCCAAATGTCTCCATATCTATTAACTTGGCTTTTAATAGGTGAAAAAGACATTTTAAAATTTCAAAGTGTGGACTGAAGGAAATAAAAATATTTCATCCCCAAATATATTTCTTAGACGTATTTTGAGCTATCTGTTCAGAGGGCCTGCAAACAGAAGTCTTTTTTGGGGAAGACTTGCATATGTACAGAAAATCTGCATTGATGCAGCAGGGCTTTCTCTGAGTTTCTTCCCTTGTCTGATCTAGGAAAAATTAACAAATCTGACACCATTAAAGGTGTGAAGGAAACACTCCCCATCCATTTTAAGGGCTGCTACCTGTGAGGCTTCATCTACATAATGAGACCACCTTTGCTAGCCTCCTCATCAACTCCTACAATGCATTTTTTCACCATAACCCATTTTGCCATGATCCAAGCCTCCATTCTTTCTGTAACCTCAAGATGATATATAAGCAATCCCTCTGTGGTTCTCCCTCGTGTGCATGTTAACAAATGTGTATGCCTTTTCTGTAATTAATCTGCCTTTTGTCAGTTGTTTTTTCAGCGAACCTTTAGAGAAGACAACGAGGAAGTTTTCTCTGGGCCCATACAATGTTGAAGGATTGTTAGGTTTGTTCCAGGTGGGAACTCAAAAAGTAGGTATGAGATGGAATGCAGTTAATAGAACACTGAGGTTAGTGAAATAACAGCCACAGGAGTCTGGAGAGTCCCTGGAGGTTGTGAAATCTAACAGATAGCTGTGGCATCCGGATCCCTCCTGTTAAGGACAGAACTACCCCCCTCCTTATGGCTACAGGATGAGACTGAGCAGGGGTCCCAGAAATTGGTTGTTTATTTTATTTCTTTTTTTTTATTTTTTTTATTCCAGTAATAGGATCAAGGAATAGAAATTGGTTGTTTAAAAAATTTTTTTATTGCAGCTGCTGTTTTGTCCCAGGTACTCACTCCCCGCTGAGAAACCCTCTATAAAACCCAAGGCTTTCTCCTCCCTCCGGGTGGATCCTCTTTGGCCTCCACCCATCTGCACCCAGATGCTCAAAATAAACCGCCTTTTGCTACACATGAGCCTTCCTGTGTGTCTCTCTCAGCTCCAGACCCAGCAGGATTATATTGAGGAATTAAAATAATGGTTATAACACATCAAACACAGCCCCCAGAATCTGGTAGGGGTTTATTAAATGGTAGCTATTATAATTGAATATGATCTTTTATTTGTCCTCTGAATGCATATACTTCAGCTGCAGATCAGAGACCTTGTACTTCAATCTAAAAGATTTAGAGACATCCTAACTCCCCTCCCCATTAGACTTGAGGCCACTTTCCAAATATTTTGGAAAGGATAGAAGCCTAAATCACAGTAATGACTGTGGGAAAGAAATGGAGGGATGAAAACAGAAAACATTATAGTAGTATCTATCAAAGAACAAGGTATTTGATAGATAAATTTGACTATTAAGTTAATATAATATATTTTTAAAGAATTAATAATTATTTTGTAAATCAAATTAGTAAATTTTCTATAGAGTTAAAAGGAAATTTAAAATGCTATGCTGGTTCCTGTACAAAATTACATCCCTGCTCTCCATATAGGACAGTCACCCACTGTCCTATAACATGGGACTGCACATAGATGGAGGATAAAAAAGAGGGAACAGACAGTAAAAGGTTATAAAACAAAAATTTAAAAAAGATTTCTATCATCTCTTACATGATCTCTTATGTGATCATAACTTGTCAATTTGACCTACAAACTGAAAGTTGAAGAAAAACGTTTTGCATTCTATTGTGGTTCCCAATCCTGGCCATGGATGACTATCACAAGGAAACCAGAACACAGCAGATTCTGGGATCTTATTTTAGAGACAATGAATCCACAGTTCTGGAGAGGAGCCCAGACGTGGGTATTTTTCACCTTTTCCCTGCTGACACATGTGGGTATTTGAAGTGAGAATCATTGATCTATGCTCAGAACGTCTAGGAATAAGGGCACCAGAAATATTATAGCTGTTGCTTAAGATAGTGGAATTCTGCACATTTTTTTCCTTTTTGTTTCTGTGCGTTTTCTTGTAAGACTCTTTGTATACTATATTTAGAAAATATTAATTGTAATTGTTTATAGAAAAAAAATGCCCTCTGACTGGAGGTAGTAAGAGAGGGGTACCTGGACAAGGAAACGGCAAGGGAGATGTGATAGATATGAACGAAGGAATGTCATCCCAAGATAGCCTTCTGTTCTGCCTTCACCCCCCCCCCATGCCACTCAGTCCCAGCCCAAAACCAAGCATCCACCTTTGTACCTGTGCGAGGAAGAAGGTGGGGATGTGAACTCTTCAAGGCAAAGTGTGTCCCTGATTGACACAGGCACTGAGAAATCTAGGTGCGAGGGAGCTATGAGGTTGGCTGCTCGCTGCGTTCCCTTCCAGAGTTCCCATCTCATTTAAACCACCCGGCGATCTTGCAAAGTCAATATTCTTATCAACAAGTGTTGGCAAAAATATGGAAAAATTGGAACGCTCATGTTAATACATTGCTTGCAAGAATGTAAAATGGTTCAGCCACTGTAAAAACACTTTAGCAGGTCCTCACAAAGTTAAATATAGAATTATCGTATGACCCAGTGGTATACCCAAAAGAATTGAAAATAGGTACTCAAAGAGGTACATGTACATGAATGTTCATGGCAGCACTATTTGCAATAGCCAAAAGATGAAAACAGACCAAATACCCTTCAATGGATGAATGAATAAACAAATTATAGTATATACATACAATAGAACATATCTATGTACAAATTTGAGCATAAAAAAGAATGAGGTACTGATACAAGTTACAACATAGATAAACTTCAGAAACCACATGCTAAGTGAAAGAAGCCAGGCACTAAAGGTCACATATTGTATGATTCCAATTAAATGACATGTCCACAGAGAGAGAATATAGACTGATCGTTGTCAGGGTTTAGAAAAGGGGGTATGGGGAAAAACTGTTTAAAGATAGGAAGTTTTACCTGAGAATGATGGAAATATTTTAGAACTAGATAAAATTGGTGGTTGTACAACATTGCAAAGAAAAAAATAAAAGTAATTTAAAATATTTTGGAAATATTGGAAGCCTGAATCCCAGTAATGACTGTGGGAAAGAAATGGAGGGATGAAAACAGAAAACATTACAGTAGTAAGAAGTACAAGATAAATTTGACTATTATTAATTTAATATAATTGGTTTTTTTTAAAGAATCAATACTTATTTCATAAATAAAATCAGTAAATTTTCTATAGAGTTAAAATGGAACTTAAAATGTTATGCATGTTCCTGTACAGAATTTCAAACTCTCTCTCTCACCTCTCTGAATTCGATGTTTGACAAATCAGAGGTTATCAAACCCAGAAGTCGGCACAGTAAGAATGGAAATACCTGGGGAAAAATATTTTAATCCCCATTTTACAGATTTTAATAAAAGCTGAGGTTTAAAAGAAATTAGGTGGTTTTCCAAGGACACATAATTCAAGGAAGTTCATTGAAGATTTCAATATAGATTTGTCCAAATCTGGAGACCACTTCTTTCTACCGTAGGGACCTTCTAGGATGGTGGGAGACTGGATTTTACTTACAGCACTGCCAACCTAGAGGTACTGACTGAAGACAGAATGGCTTTAACTACAATTTAAAAAAAAATTAAACACAAAACAAAAGGAAATTATACATGCCTATCTTTTCCAAACTCAACCCTTTTCACAATTTAGAGACCATTTATAAAGGCTGAATAATTTATTAATCTTTTCAACTGAGTCATAGAGGATTCAGAATAAAATAATTCTCCCCTTCCAAGTAAAGGTACTTGGTGCTAGTCCTCATCTACTAGTAGCAATAGGTACTGGTTATCTCTCATATTTTTTTGTGTGTATATGACAGGATCTTTTCTGTTGCCCTGGGCTAGAATGCATAGAGTGCAATGGTGTCATTATAACTCACTGCAGCCTCAAACTCCTGAGCTTACTATTCTGCTGCCTCAGCCTACCAAGTAGCTGGTACTACAGATGTGTGCCACCAAGCCTGGCTAATTTTTCTATTTTTGTAGCAAGGATCTTGCTCTTGCTCAGGCTGGTCTCAAACTCCTGGCCTCAAGCATTCCTACTGCCTTGGCCTCCCAAAGTGCTAGGATTACAAGCATGAGCCGCCCTGCCCGGCCATCTCTTAGATTTAATGTATGGTACACATATACCCTTGTCCTAAATGAACACATCTTGGCTTAGCCCAGAGAGTGTTAGTTATAATAATCAAGTTTTTTTTTAATGTTGCTACAGTTGCTGTATAGATATTTATTAATCAATGCTTCTCAGACATTCCAGTTTATGGATCACTTTTCTAATATCATAAAATTATATGGACTCCTTCCAGACACACATCATAGTGGCTGTTCTTTTGGCAGTCATTGCTGAGAATATATGAAAGAATGACTTTAGAAACACTTTAAAATAAATTTCTATCTTATTTATCACAAAGGTAGACTTAACAATTGTTTTTCAGATATTACTCAGTCTATGAACAATACTGCAAGAGCTTCAGATTTGCCAAGCTTTGCATAAACTCTGTGAGACCATGATCTATAGGTTCAAAAACATAGGTTCAAACAGTTGGAACTGGAGTCCCAACTTCTGTACGAGCCCCCAGGTACTATGACTTTCATAGACACGAAGTACTTTTAGATTTGTGGGTCCTGTCCTCTATAAAATAGTATTGTAAAATATATATACTTGACAGCTGTGCTGTATACAAATATATTAATGTTACATATTAAAATATTTTCTTTGACCTAAAAGTTCAATTTTTTTTCTTCTGATTTTAAAAGAGATGAAAACATTTTCCTTGTGTGTCCTCAGCATTGTACCCAATGGAGAAGTTGGTTCTGCCCAGATGTAAACACCTCTCAGGGCAGTGTATACAGTGCCCACTAATTATTAAGTTGTTTATTAGTCAATCATTCAAATGATGGTTAGCTCATTTCTCATCTCTTCCATCCGGGATTTCAAAGAACTTCTTATTCAGTATCTGAAATGCAAGTTTGAGAACGCAGAATTTCTAATCTTTAATTCTTCACTCCATCAGTTTTCCCTCAAAATCCCTTAAGTGTACTGACTACTTCTAAACCATAATTCAACAGGTTAATAGACAGGATGAAAAAATCAAGAAGAAAATTTCTCATTTCCAGATAATAGTATATTGTCATGCTCATTTGCCGTGTCATTTTAGATTAGGGAGCACTGTATCTCTCAGTCTTATTTGCATCCCGTATAATAAACCCTTAGAGAAATGATGAGCACAGTCCATCGCTAGATGCATTTGACTTCAAGAAAAATGTGTCTGGAAGCAACGGGAAGAGCTGGAAGACTGGAGAGTCGAGCAGCAGGAGGCCAGTGAGGAGGCAGGAGGTGATGGTGACACAGTGGAGACACCAAGACATTTCCAGGGCAAACCCTACAGGACGTGGTGCCAACAGGGTCAGAGAGTGAGGGAGGGGAACAGCCTGGGATCATTTGCCCGGGTGCCCATTAGCAATTGATAGCCGCCTAGCACCAAATTCACCCAAAGCCTGCTCTGTGAAGTTGAACCCATTAAATATTTTTCCCTTGCCAGCTGGCGTGCTGGGCTTTGTCAGTAGAGGGCACAGGAGGAAAGGGTTTTGCGTCCTGGTGTGCTCAAGTATATGCATATCTTTCTCCAGCGCCTTCTCCTGTAGCAGGAAGCTTTCTCAGTTTCTGGCAGCCAGCAGGCTGGCATCCAGGCACCCCCCTCAGACAGTTTTGTAGCGGAATGTCTCCCCTGTAGGATATATCCCTGTGAACAGCTTCCCTCGGACCCTAGAAGGCTGATTTCTGGCAAGTTCTGCCAGCAAACATCACAGCGATTTTTCTGCCATCCCCTCCAACAAGGCTTGGAGGGGGTGGGGGGTTGGCCTTTCTTTCCTGCTCTAGCCTGGCTCTGCGGGCTCCTTCTATCAGCTATTTCTAGATTCCTTAGACTTTACTTCTTCCTGGCCAAGTTCTTATTACTTTTATCCTCTTTTATAGTTGTTAGGTTTTTACATTAAACTTTCCCGTTACTGTGTGGTTTCTCTGGCCTGATTTGGGCCCAGACTAATATATCTCATTCCTGCATTCATAAGGATGGTGATATTATAAACAGATATGAAAAAATAGAGGGAGAAGAGTAAGTCTGGAAGGAAAATAATTTGTTTTTGTTTTGTACATGTTAAATTAAAGTTGTTGACAGACATTCAGGAACTGGTTAAAAGGGCCAAGAACAGGGTTTCATATTACCTGGTGCTTTTCCAAAATAGATATGTCCTAACTCTACCCACTGGGATGTTTATTGAAATGTAATACTGGATTAAGACAAGACACGTGTACTTTTTTAAAAAAAAATCTCCACATTTGGTTCTCATGTGCAATTGCTGGCAACTATTTGGCAGTATAGGGTGCAGATTAAAAAAACAGTGAAACTACCTGTATTATTCTGTCTTTGGGTACTCTCCTATAGACCCTGGGAAAGTAAAGTAGCGCTAATGAAGACATTGCAATAGCAAAGTTGTGTTGACGTGGACAGGAAGGTGTGGTTCTGAGAATCCAGGCTCAATATCACAGTAAAATGGCTTTGGTTCTTACCACCTCAGCCTATAGCAACTAAGGCAGTTAAGATCCAAAAATCACATTGGTAGTCATGATTTGTTGACTACCCTACCTTCTTGTGTGGCTTAATTTCACTATTAAGTGTTTAACCATCAGATTGGGAGTTAGCCATACTGTCTGTGAAGCTGGAATCCCAGGGAACAGAGGCTCCACCTCTAAGAAAGCTTTCAGTCTAAGAAAGTGTAGCCACATAACCAGGCCACAGCCCAGGCAGCACCAGAACATCTGTCCTCAGGAGCCCCTGGAAGGTGTCTGCGGTGGTGTTACGGTGGTGTTACGGCAGTGTGTACAGCTAGTGTTACAGCTCTTGTTCATTTGGCCGGGGAAAGAACTGAGCAGCATACGAAGAGTCAGAGAACAGCCTTTATTCTTCTACAGCAGGCTCAGCACACCTACGTTACAGCTCTCTTGCTGTCTTCCGATGTTCTCCCCCTTCCTGCCCTTCTGCCCCTGCTTTTATACCCTTGGTAGGGCTCAAGAAGCATCCAATCAACTACAAGCTTTAACATCCAATCAGCTACAAGCTTTAACATCCAATCAACAATAAGCTTTAACATCCAATCAAAAACAGTGGGATTCAAAAATTACCCAATCAGGATCACTCAAGCAGCGTGGCCAGAAACAGGCAGCGGCACGTGGGCCTGGGGCATTCTGGCATTCGGGGTCCCCGGGGCACTCGGGCATCTTTGCTGCGGGCGTCAGGGCCAGCTGTGTGACAGCGGTGGGCGTGGACAGGAAGGTGTGGTTCTGAGAATCCTCTAACCGGCCATGCGAAGCACTGGCCCCCAGAGATGCGGAACTACACCCGACATTTTCCGCATCAGTGGGTGACTACAGGCAGCAGGAAGTCGTAGGGTGGACGGGGCTGAGAGAGCTTTACCGAGGCCAATGCATCACTCCCAAGAGCCAACTCTAGATCCTTCCTCCCCAGCAGCTCTCCATCTGTGCCTCTGAACACAGCCTGCAAGGCCTTCAGTGATATACTCAAAGAGTCTCTCCAGTTTGATCTTACTCTCGTGTCTACTGTTGGGGAAAGATAATTACAAACAAAATCTCCTCCCAACCCAGGAAACCTTTTCACAAAGATAGAAGAGAGAGAAAACAATTTTATTATTGAATACGCATTAAACCAGAATGTGATGTGCACCACAGGCAGCCCACTCGAGGGATTGCAAAGACAAAAGAAATCTTCCTTTTTTATAGCTAAGCGGACACAACCCTTTATAGTCATGCTTTCAAGATAAAATTGCTACATTTACAGTATCTTTATGACTGCATAAAATTAGGATTTCTAATTTTCTGGAAGTTTAGGCCCAGCTCCTCACCATGAAACTGGGAGACAAGTTATCTTCCTTGACGATCACATGTAAGGTAGTTGTGAGACTAGCAAGAGTTTAGCATTTGACCTTTTAACCTGACTATGGTGGCCATTTCAGGTGCTGTCCCTAACCTCTGCCATGTTACTCCTAAATTATCTTGTTCTGTATTATAACTAGTATTCCAAACTTCAACCTATAGGTATATCCCTGCCTTGGTCCAAAGCACTCCAAAGGCCTCCATGTTATTAATCTAGGGATAAGGCAGAAAAGGAAGGTTAAGAGAGCCTGAGTACAGCCATTTTGACCCATACCAGACATTAACCACCCTGACCAAGGAAGTTGCCAGCAAGTTGCCAGCCCGGAACCACCCAAGAATTGATGAATTACTAAGCCAGATGCCTTACAAACTGTTTGTGCTTACCTTTCTGTGACAGCAGTTTATGATTAACCTTTATGGCTTGACCACAAGACAATGTTGGTCACATACTGGGTTTTTGAACATTTTAAAAAAACATTACCATTGCCCCATGTCCTGCT
>VSMD01081377.1:0-115109 GCA_008750895.1 Mirza zaza | reverse complement strand
CAGGGCCGGCCTCCCCAGGGCCTCCTCCCCAGGGCCTCCTCCCCAGGGCCTCCTCCCCAGGGCGGCCTCCCCAGGGCCGCCTCCCCAGGGTTGCCTCCCCAGAGCCTCCTGCCCAGGGCCTCCTCCCCAGGGCCGCCTCCCCAGGGCCTCCTGCCCAGGGCCTCCTCCCCAGGGCCTCCTCCCCAGGGCCTCCTCCCCAGGGCCGCCTCCCCAGGGCCGCCTCCCCAGGGTTGCCTCCCCAGAGCCTCCTCCCCAGGGCCTCCTCCCCAGGGCCGGCCTCCCCAGGGCCGGCCTCCCCAGGGCCGCCTCCCCAGGGTCAGCCATGGTGGCAGGTGCTGACAGGTGCTGTTTCCCTCTCTGCGCCTCCTGTGTCCCTGGAGGTGGCCTCCCTTCCTTCAGTGTCAAGATTATAATGGAGATAAAATAATTGACTGCTTTGTTTACATTATTATTGGAGAACAAAAGATGTAAGGCTCATTTTGGTGAAGAAGCCTTATTAACAATCTCCATGTATAACCCGAGTTTGAAATAACAAAATAAAACTTTACTCTTTCATAGAGCTTAATAATTGAAATTACAGAAACTGAGCAGAGAGTCTAAATGAAGCAACACTTGTTAAAGGAGAGGTCACTGAAACCAGGACACTCAAAAATGCTTATCAAATATGTTAAAATCTCATTCATTCAGTTCCTCCACATGAAAAAAAAAAGCCCCTACAATTCTCTTAATTATTAATATGTTCAAATATTATTTTTCCCCAAATTAGTCATGATTTATAGGAAACTACCTAAAGCAAAACCTATATAAAAATAATCAGACTTAAACATTTATGAAAGGGCTCTTAACTTCTAGGAATAGAAATTAAATTTGTGTATTAAAAGATTTTATATACTGTATAAAAGATCTAAACAATAACTTCTGTGTTTTCATAAGTTATCTGATTTTACTCACTGGGTACTTCCCACATTTTACATCTAGAAATATATTTTTATAAGAAATTATTAAAATTTCTTTTAAAATTATCTTCTAAAATATATATGATTTTTTTCAGAATGGTTTCCCTGTTTTTGCCTAAAACTCAACTTCTTCACTTCTTTCATCCCACTCTTCCTGCTGGGTTCCCTGTCTCCGTTCTCTCAGTTACACAAGGCACAAACATAGAGCTCTTGTGGGATGCTTCCTCTCACTCACGGTCCACAAGAACTCAGACTCTGAGCTCAAGGGATCCTACCATCAACTCACTGCCAAACCCGCCTGACTTGGAGCCTCATCATGTCTAGTTGGAGCTGTTCTGGTATCCTTGTGAGGCGTCTCCATACCTGCTCTTAGGAGTTTTCATTCTCTTCTCTGCGCACACACACATTGGCCTTATTCACTTGGTAGGTTAACTCCCCCCCTTTTTTTTTTTTTTAAATCTAGTAAGTTCTTTTTATTGCCTTCAATTATAAGGACCAAGTTCCTTAACAAGACATAAAGATCCCTTTATCCTTAGCCCCGGCTCTGTGGTTTACCTTTCTTTTGTGATGTCAACAGGCTCTGTGTAGCCATCTCACCTTCCTGTCTTTTGGACTTTCTGCTTTTCCCAGTTATACCTGGTTGCCTGAAACATTCTCATGTTCCTTTCTGTTTCTGATGTCTTTTTCTAATTTGCAAGTTATTTGTCATTTTTCAAAAAACAACTCAACCATCACCTTCTCCAAGAGGCCTTTCTCAACTCCTCTTCTGGAATGAGACCCTGGAACGAGTTCCTTCAAGGGAAATAAATAAGAAACTGAGTCCTACTCTTACACAGCAAGTGTGTGCAGTATATTACATGTCTAAATCTCTCCCTTGAACATTTGACTTTATATTGTCAGCAGACAGCATGCGGCCAATCTGAATTGGCTAAATGAATGAATGAGTGTAGAAAGAGGGAAGGGAGTATTGACACCAGCACTCCTCTTTTATTCACATTTGGATTATATTGGTCCTTCTGAATAGTATTCTCTAAGAAATATATAAATAAATTGGAGAGCATTCAAATGATGCCATGGAGACTGAAACTTGCAGTTAGAGAAGATTTTCAGATACTAAGAGGTGTTCAGATTGGCTCAAGAAAACCAGTAGAGACATCTTCACATACTTGAAAAGAGTGTCAATTGAAAAAAAAGCAAGCTTTATTTTTGTAGTCTTAGGAATGAGAAGACTAACAGGCAAAAGCTACAGTAAGAGACATGTTCTTCATTCTCTCCTGTATGCACTGAACTTGGAAATAGTATTGGCTACTGAAAAGTGAATTTAAAAGTTTATGTTACCTATGTAATGTCAATAGAACATGTCCGTCAGCTCAAGTAATTCTTTAGAAAAAATAATGACTTATCTAAAGAAAGGGTACACCAAGGGAAATGGAAGTCATTATCCATGGAAGACTGACAAATAGAGAATTACAGTGGCAAAGTTGACCGTGGCCATCTAGACGCTATACAAGAGAAAAAGTGGCCTGCCACGCTAATTAGAGTCTTCAGTCAGCCTTGCAGTAAGATTTCTATTTTAAAGAGGTGCACAAAGCTATTGGAGACTAATACTGTTAGATCTTAATCATATAATTTAATTCCCCATTGAAACTATGTTTATAATACAACCTCATAAAAATTTACTTTATGTTTGGGAGAGTATGTACTGGTTGAACTGACACAAATGTCTAGTCTGACTCATAATTAAAATTTGAAATTTAAATTATAAATTTGTTTGTCAATCAGTTTCATATGACTTTGTTTAGCATGAGCAAGTGTCTGGGAGTCTTATCAACTCTGAGACACTGATGACATTAATTTTGTGAGTAGGAAATGAAAAGAGAGAAATCACAAAGATGTGGGTGATTAATAAATACGTGGTTTCATGTGACCAAGGACAATCAGATAGCTCCAAAAGGCACCCTTTATCTTTCTCCAGCCTCTGTGTGGAGATGTGTGCATGTATTTTTCACCAATAAGGTGGTGGGAACTGGGAGTAAGTGGGAGATGCCAGCTGTGCTGCCCAAGGAGCTGTCCCCTCCCCCGCTCTGTCCAGGGCAGAGGACCAGTCCGGGGCAACACAGGAAAGAAGGTGGCCACAGGGAAGTGGAGGCATCCCAGCATCTAGGAGCCTCGTTAGCACATTCATCAGAGGAAAGAGAAACACTTTACAGGGACAGTTGCTGTGGTCTGAATGTGTCCCCCAAAATTCATATGTTGAAACTTAGTTGCCAGTGTGATAATATTAAGAGTTGATTAACTCATGAGGGTGGAGCCCTCATGGATGGGATTAGGGCTTTTATTAAAGGACCTGAGGGAGAAGGTTCTCCCCATTCCATCTCTTCTTCCCCCCCCTCCTTTTCTGTCCCTCCTGCCACGTGGGAACTCCTAGATGGTGTCACCTGTGAGGAATGGGCTTCACCAGACATAGAATCCCAGCACCTCCATCTTCAACTTGGACTGTTTGCCTCCAGAACTCAGAGGAAATGAATTACCTAGTCTTGGGCATTTTGTGAGAGCTACATACACAGACTAAGATAATAGTCCTTCTCAACCATAGTATATTAGTTAGTAGATTGTTGAATTTCTTACCTGAATGTGTAGTATTACTTTCTGTAAAAATTATTGTAGTCACATGGACACATTTCAATTTTAAATTGTTTATTCAAAAAGTTACGGGAGATAAACTCACTCCTTTGATATGGATAAAAATTTCATTTGCTTTATGAAACTATTATGATCTCTGAACTGCAATAAGTAAATATATATAAACTCTTGTTGCCTACCTACTGGCCACCAGAGATAAAACTTTTCTGTATACTTCAAGCTCACCTCAGTACCAGCTATGATTTTGCTCTCTCTTTTGCTATGCCTTCCTGCACTCCTGGTACTAAAATGTAGAGCAGTTAAATCACATATAGCTATGTTGAAAATTTCTTAAGAATTTAATTAGAAATGCTAATTTCTTTGCAAAAAGCACTTATTAATTACAACACAAATAAAGGTTTATATTCTAAATAAGTGGGACTATTTTTTCTTTCAAAGGTAAATTTAGATGAGTGTTCTCAGAGGAAAGCATGAGAGAATGTAATAACATTTAGGGTGTGGTTAGGCTAACAAAAGACTATAGAAAATATATAACTATATAACAAAAAAATAAAGGAAGAATAAAAGAGTAAAGGAATCTGAGAGGCAGTGAACAGAGTGTATCCAAATACTCACAGATTCATAGTCTGCTGTGACAATATGACATGCTATAGACAGAGGTCAGTGGGAGCACAGAAAAGAAGCACCCCATTTGTTTCAGAGAATCAGAATGAACTCCAGAGGGGAGGCTCTATTTAAGTTGAGATTTGGAAGATGAACAAGAATTCACACAAGCAAAAGTACAGACAGGCCATTCCCATCAAGGAATGTAGATGATCTTATTCAGTGTGAAAACTAAAAATAAAACCCTACCCCCTGATGGAGCAGACCCTCTCTTGGCCAAAGGGATCCCAGAGAAACCTGACAAACTGAGGTCCTGGCCACTATAGGACAGGAGGTCAGTCACGCCTCATTACACCCCCTCCCTTTTGGGATTTAGACACTTCAACCTGACCAGCATTAATACTAAAATAGAGATTGTAAGTTTGACATAACAGACTGTTGTGACAATAAGATACCAAATTATAAACAGGACCTAAGGCCATGCCAGCCAAAGGTGAAGTCATCCACCTCTACACTTAGAAAATAAACCGTGTTCTAACTGCCACAAGGTTTTTCTTTTCTAATAACAGCTAAGCAAGCACTGGCCCCAAGATGAGAAATATTGAAACAATTTGCAGCTTCACCTCCAGATGCTGACCCTAACCCCCTGCTCCGTAATCATAACTACGGCTTTGACTGGACAAGAGAGGGATTTCTATAACTTTCTCCTGATAAAAGCCAACCAACCATGGATGGGTTCTGGCCAGTTTTATCAAGGCTGCACACTTGAGTGTCTTTGAGTTCTGAAAAGACCTTTTGATGCATAGGACATATTGTCATATATTTAAATGTTATATCTCTGCTCCAAATTGGACATGGGTCATATGTAGCATGCATATGTCTTCAATATGCATGAGTCAGGATCACCTTTATGAATATTCATAGCTCTTCTTGTAACCAATTAAATATGTATGCTTGGTCAGACCATTCAGCTCCCATTTTTCTCTCTCACCCTCCTTCCCATCTTTGGACTCTGTCAGGGGCTCTTCTTCCCAGCCTGTCAGAATGGCCACCTTGCAGGTTGCAGTCCTTTATAAGAAGTAGAGCTCCTTCCAAATTTATAGATTTTGTGCCTTTTAACTTAACAAGGATTAAGGAGGTGAGGAACATGAGGTTTAGTCAAGACCTACTGGTAGTTGAGCACCCTGGAATGGGAACTGTGAATGAGAGCAAAGGACGGAAATAAGGCAAGAGTGGTTGGCAGAGGCCAAGGCATAAAGCTCTTAGGTGCAACGAGTTTGAATTTTAAACAGTAAGCAATGTATGTATTGAAGAATTTGGGGTATGGGAGTAGCATTTTCAGATTTTTAAATGGAAAAACACAAAGGACAACAATAGGACAAAAATTTGGAAAGAGGCCCTTGTAGAAGCACTAAGACTATTTTAATAGATCAGGGAAGAGATAGTGCCCCCTGAACCAGGAGAGTGGCCACAAGATTGGGGGAGAAATGGTTGAATTACGAGATTTTCTACAGATTAAGTTGACATGATTTATGGATAGATAGGGTTGAAAGCTAAAATGATGATCCATTCCAAAATGTTAACTTCTCTATGAAATCTTTGTAGATAATTATGGTTTACATTGTTAGTTTCTAATTTTGACCCTTTAGTGATATTTTTGTTTTTCACACTATTTTTGGCTATTTGATTTATATTATTTCTGTCTTATATATAATGTACCATCAATGGGGCTGCAGTGTGGTTTTGGTGTTTTTTGTTCATGTTACAAGTATTCACTCCTGCCTCCCACAAAAGGAGGCTTATATGTCGTGGCCTGATTGCAGAACGGGGATGACACACAAGACACAGACATAAGACGCAGACAGACAGAGTTGGCTGCAGTCCAGAAGATAAAGTACACAGAGACGAGACATGGATGAAGACTACAGCACCATAAAGTGCCAGTCATTTTATTTTTATACTGTTTAATTGGGCGAGCGTCCCGCAGCTATTTTCTCATGCCAGCTACTTTTTCAGCCACTTTTTGGTACATGACTGTCCATGCCCAACAGCATCTGCTTTTTTAGTCAAAGCAAAAAACATGGCCTTCTACAAGACATGGCCTCTTTGATGCTTGATGCCGTTTGCAGATAACGAACAACCTCGGCTCGAGTGCAAGACCATAAGTCCTTGGCTGTCTTGCAACGTCTGGCACTGCATGCAGGATACCAGACAACCTTGGCTTGCATGCGAGACCACGGGTCCTTGGCCGTTTGCCTGGAGAAACAGTTCTTTTAGCCGGCCAACAAGCCACGTCCTGCTAATTGTGGGAACAAGCAATGGGCCCCCGTTCTGCTGACTTTGGGTCTCAGCCAGTCTGACCCAGGGACTGCTCGCTTCCATGTTGGGCTTGGCCATGGAAGGATAGACTTTAGAAAGAGGAATCTGAATGGGTATGACATACGCGACCTCTGCCTAGAAGCTTTAAATGCCACAAGGGGGTTGAGTTGAACATTTTTGTGCTTTTGCTCTCTGTTAGGAAAGCAATATATCCTAGGAGGGGCAGCTCCTTCAGCCAGGGATAAGAAGAAATGTGATCAACCACTCAGAATAACCTACTACTCCCATGTGACATGAGCAAGAAATTAACCTTTGTGCAAAGGACTGAGATTTGTTTGTTGCTGCAGAAAAAGTTGACTAATTCAGGGACTATATGTTCCTTTGGAGCCAAAAACTTATAATTCTATACCTAGAGCTCTTTTCTGTGGTCTGTCTTATAGCAGAAATTTCAGAAATGAAGTGCAATAAGAGGAAGACTTAGTTTGAAGGGTAGAGGATTTAAAAAGGAGTACTCTGTTTGGGATCCAAACCAATGATCTTGTACTTTTTCCAGAAGACTAGTCTTGAATGACTATTTGCATAATGGCTTTTCTTGTGCTTCCCTTTGTATTCCCAGCTAATTACTTTAGAACACCTTCCTCACACTTTGCATCATTGCAGTAGTTTTCTCAAGACTCTGGACATTTTTGGTCCACTATTTGCAATTTTGATAGAATACTGTCAGGAATAAAACATTGTATGATGTGAATTGTCTATAATGATAATAAATCTACTATGTTGTAGACCACTCACATTAGAAAATGAAATACAAGTACAATCTTCCTCTTCTTACTCTATTATGCAATATAAGCTTTGGTGATTGTATAAGATCATATTTAGAGAAGTTTTAAGACCATATTTTAACATTTTTAATGTAAACAATCTTTGTGGAGCAAACTCCTTGGTGTCTTGAATTAGACCGGTCCCTGCTGCTGTGGTGTGTAACAGCAGATCCCTAAGGTTTAACTTGAATCCCAAATGAAGGAGTTCTGCTTTCAACAAGCAGAACGTGCTAGACTATGCAGGGACCAAGGGAAAGCTTCCCTTTTGCCCTCTGAAGGTTCAGGGAAAATGAACTGACAGTAGGCAGGTTAATAGGAGGCAAAGGTGTACAACTTTATTTACCATGCATAAGCCAGGGGAGGCTTCGGAGGGTGATTATCCAGTGGCCCAGGGAGGTCCAGATGCTTCCGTGCCTCCCTCACAAGGGACAAGGAGAGAGGGGAAGTGTGGCAATTTTGAAGGGTAGGAAATGATTTTTAGAGGAATTGAATCAATCTGGGAGACAGAAATTAGTTTTTAAATGATTCCTTTTCTATACTGAATGACACCTAAGAACAGACAACGGTTTGTGACAAAGTTTATCAGGCCTCCACGTGTGGTATTTAATTTTGTCTCTTCTTCTGTGATATGAGTTTTAATCTCCTGTGGTTAATTAAATGTCATAGAAAGGATCAAAGGCAATTTGGTTCCTCCTTGGGGATTTGGTTTCCAGGTAGATAAGGAAACTTCAGGGATCAGCCTCATCCGTGCTTTGGGAGACAGGAAAGGAAGGAAGGCCAGAGAAACTAGAGGCTGCTTCACATGTGAAAGTGCCACATTTCAGGGTATTATTATCTGAGCCCCAGAAACTCAGAGTCATTACCCCTCACGCATGTCCTGAAGTAAAAGCATCACTTCAGTGGCAGTAGGAGTTTTACTACTATCTCTGCTAGTGACAGCTGCCATTTCTAAAGAGACCAGGTACTGTGAACTTATTTACATTGACTCTCACACACTTCACACAATTCTTAAGAATAGGCACTAATTTCCCATTTCGTAGACAAAGAAACTGAGGTTGGAGAGACGAAGCAGCTGCGAGGCCGCACGGTCCCGGCCCCGGCGCAGCACCCGGTGCCCTGCACAGCTGCTCCTGGCGCGGTTGCAAGGCACGCAAGGCTCCTGGCGACTCTAGGAAAACTATAATTAATGGTCTATCATTATTCTGTCCCCTAATTTTTGTTTCTAATTACTTTTGTCCTTGAGTTCACATCCATGTCATTAAAAAACAAAACAGTTTATCGGGCACACCTCTTCTGTGTTGGCAGATGTTAGCGACATATTTACTTTTTCATTGGATTTTCAGATTCATTATTTGTGGATTTAGTTATTAGGTATTACTTTTTTATGATTGAAATTTTTAGTTGTAATTAAGAACATTTTGTGTACATATGAATTAAATAATTTTATTATTTAATTTTCAGAAAATTTCTTCATTAAAAGAAGAGTCAATATAACCACTAAAGCCCAGATTCACTGAAGAGTTAAAGATACCCACCAGATTACAGGACAGAACATGGGAGCCACTGCCATCTCTCATGGCCAGATAAACTAGCAAGCATTCAGCTACTGAAATGCACACATGAACATTTACAAATTTACTTTGTATTTTATGTGCTTTTATTCCACATGTGAAATAACAAGCATAGTGTCAATTTTAAAGAACTTTAATTTTCTGATATTCAAATTTAAATTTGTGTCTTACATTTTTAAAAAGCCAAATTAGAAATCTTCCAATAATCATTATCCAATTTATGATTATACTGAGGTTTTATAATTACTGAGATACCAATGTATCTTTTAAAAATATTAATAAAAACAAACCAAATTGAAAATTAAGTCAAATTTTAAGCTTCTTTTCTTGTATCTGTTTATATCATGATTACATTTGAGTATGCAGAAAGTGTATCAGGACAGGGACTTTTTTCATGCCAAAGAGAAAAGATAGCTGAGAACTATGCAATAAAGAAATGAGAAAAAAAAAAAGAAAAACAAAACTTGTTTCTGTTTTCTTGTATTGCTAAAATTTTATAATCCTCTCGTCTCTCATTAAGTCAAACTGTATATGCATAAACAATTTCTCAAGTTTTGTCCAATAATATTAGTATGTCCCACCATGTGCTACTTCCCACAATCGAAAAAATGAGGAAATATTAATAAAACCCAGGGACCTCTTATATGGGGCATGCCTATTTGGATAACATTTTTACCTCTTTTTGTGGGGTCGTAAGTCCCTACAGATTCTAAATAATATAATTTAAAAGTGTTTTAGAAGACTTCCAAGTACAGGTCTATTTCCCTAGAATGAAAGGATTTCTGTGTTGTTTATATTTTTGAATTCTCAAATCTACCTTTCTATCAAAATGCAAAGCAAATTTAAAAAGCCAGCGCCTGTTTCCACTTTGAATTACTTCTGTGTTATTCTTGTTGAGCTGGTTTTCGTACATTAAAATGAGAGGGCACTCATTTTTCGTACATTAAAATGAGAGAGGGAGGGAGAAGGAGTTCAAAGGAAGAACCAATAAAAAAAAAAAAAAAGAAGAAGTGAAGGAAGGAAGGAAAGAAAAGAGAGAAGAAAAGAGGGAAGAAAAGGAGGGAGAAAGAAGCTTTATAAGTACATAGTTTTCATTTTTTTTTTTTTTTTTGCATCTCTGAAATCAGGGTGTGCGTTGCAACTGACGCGCCTTACAAAGCTGTTTCCCAGAGAGCAGGCACGGACTGGGCTTGTAGAGTCCATTCTGTTTCCTGGGGACCTAAGTCAGGCGCCGGGTGTCAGTCAGCAAAACTTTTAAGAACCATTTGAGGAAGGGCTCTGAGTCCCAGTTGTTACTTGTTCGGATTAAGAAGGTGAACGCATCAAAACTTGCAGAAAGACACCTGTGACTGGAAAAACATTCCCAGAGATGATAGCGAAGCCCTTTTACGAAGTGCGGCATGGTCAATGCCCTTCACTGCGCAAAGAGTAGTGTTGTGTGGGAACATGAGAATATCAACAGTCACCAAAACACATTCAGAAGAATGGACATCTAGAGATGAAGAAATTTGGGAATACATTAATTAATTCATTTTGCTTATGTTTTCCTTCTTACGAATGTACAAGGGTGATTTATGATAAAAACTTATCTAAAAGAGGTCTTTCTGTAAGTATAAAATAAAAATCCTGAGTTATAAGGAAGCGCTGTGTCACCATTTAATTGGAAGTTTTCCTTTCTTAGTCATATATAAATTGATGTTGCATTTTATTTTTAAATAAGGTTATACATTTAATTTTATTACTCTTAATTTTAAAAAGAAACAGGTGAAACTAATTGACTTATCTGAATTTTAAACTTTAAATAAGTGCTTTCTTAATCAGTAAAGATCTCAATATTTAAAAGGAGAGGTAGAAGAGAGATTATTAAAAATTAGTTTTGTATTATACCACTGATATTTTCAAATAAAATTCTATTTTTGGATATAGATATTTAAAACTGATTTCGGTAACTTATTGAGGCATTTGCATAAATAGCTTGTGACATGGAAAGAACACCGCACTGCCAGTCACAGATCTTGACTTCCAGTCCTGGAAACCCACAAACTTTAGGAGCTTTGTCCATGATTTTTGGCCAGGTTTTTTTTCTTCCAGTGATACTTATGATTTTTGCACCATTTACCACTTCTCTGAGTCTGCAATCTAAGCGGCTCCAGCCCACGCCCATGCTGTGGATCTGCGGACCACACCTGGAGAACCAAGGCCTTTACAAATGATCTGCATTCACACAGCGTTTACGACTCTCTTCGTCTGGGGTTTTGACTTCCATGTTTACTACTTTGTTTCCTCAATATTTTAAAAATTTGTACCTTAGTATAACAAATTGGCCACAAGACCTTCAGTCTTTCTAAAAGCAAGCTAGGGAAATCAGATTACACCTGTTTCAGGATATTTACTCACTGCTTATCCAGTCAGAGCTAGACAAATACTAAATATGTGAAATTAATTTTGCCTGATGCCTTGAAAATTTCCCCCATGGAAGAGGCGATGTTACTTCCTGGGAAGACCTGCCAGAAGAACACTTTCCCTCTTCCCTGCTAAAGCGCCCAGGGATTCAGTGACCGTGACCCCGGCCGAACCCGTCTGGCCTGTCCCGGGACTCGCGCACGCCGGCCACGCCGAGAGGAAGCCTGGATAGCACTGTTTCAGAAATAAAGCATTTCTAAAGACATATTTTAATTATTTTTAAATTTTAGTGATTTGTTATGTTTTTTAAATTTCAAAATTATAGATTAAAAATTTAATATAATCAAATTTAGGAGAAAATCTATCAATTGTGTGGATAGTATGTATTTACAGCATTCAGTTTAAAGTAGTTTCTTTTAACTTAAAAGAAGTAACTTCTCTCTTTCTCCCGCAGTGGGGGGCCATAATAAACTACACAAGGAAGCTTTTGCTGTGACCCCGCCATGGGGAAGAGCCACTTGCTGAAGAGGGGAGTAAAAGGTGACCTTTAGAGACAGGGTCCCTTTCTGCCCCCCAAGCTGACCCTAACTCACTGCAGCCTAGAACTGGTCTCAAGCGATCCTCCCCCTGGGACTACATACATGTCTACTCTGCCCGGCTCATTTAAAATATGTATTTTTGTAGAGATGGGGTCTTGCCATGTTGCTCAGGCTGGTCTTGAACTCCTGGCCTCAAGCGATCCTCTGGCCTAGCTGGAATTACGGACGCATGCCACCACACCCAGCCACACCCGGATCATTATCACTTGTCAGAGACAGCCTGGTACTGCCTCCGGGACTTCTTGGGGGTCTGCGTCTTTCAGTCTTCCTGGGAGGGAGACTTCCCTCCCTGCGTTCCCGCGGGCTGCGGGCAGTGGCGTGCGCGTGCCCATAGAGGCTGGGGGCAGTGGCGTGCGCCTGCCAGGAGGGGCCGCGGGCAGTGGCGTGCGCGTGCCCATAGAGGCTGGGGGCAGTGGCGTGCGCGTGCCCATAGAGGCTGGGGGCAGTGGCGTGCGCGTGCCGGGAGGGGCCGCGGGCAGTGGCGTGCGCGTGCCCATAGAGGCTGGGGGCAGTGGCGTGCGCGTGCCGGGAGGGGCCGCGGCACCCCGGCCAGGCTCACCAACACAGGTGGTGGCTTGGTGCAAATTAGAAGACACCCTACTGCCATCTGCTAGAGATTTTCTTGGTCACTGTGACAATACTGAGAAGGACGGCCCCCAGGTAACAACTCGTCTCTGCTGCTGTTCATCTGAAGGCGAGCTTCCTGACCAGCCGGCTCTCTCTGGGGTCCGCACTGAAAGCCTTGGCTCAGCGAGCCCTCCCACACCTGCTGGCCTTTGCTGAGCCTGACAGCACATTCTATTTTGTGGATTGGGATAATAAAGATATAGCTTGTGTCATTGAAAATAAGAGTTTGGGTTTCTCTTGGTATTCTCTTTTTTCTTTATTTTTCCAAGTAAAAATTTCTAAGAAAAGAAGAGGCAACACTATCTTTCCTTTGCTACTCAAAACACAGAAACCCAGAGTCCCTGTAACCTACCTTCCTTTTAATTTTTCTTAATAAATGTCCATTTGCTGCCCAAGTACTTACACTATACTCCACGCTTCCCCATTGATTTACAATACCATTTTTATAATAATGCAATTTTCATATTTGTTCTTTTCCTCTTTCATTTACCTTTATTTCCATTTATGCTTATTTATGCCAATAGCATTTTTAATTTTTGAAGCTACAGAATATATTTAAGTATCAGAAAGGGCAGTTTCCCTTCAGTGTTCTTATTTTTCTGTGTCTTACACTCTTAAGGTATCTTGCATTTGTGAGTTTAGCTTTATGGATATCACATACACATAGATGTGATTTCATAGCATAATTTATGGATGAATTTGGGAAAAATGAATGTTTATAATTTTAATTTTTTTAGCTACAAATGCAGCTAATAAATCCAGTTATTCAAAATTTACAAATTCTTTTATGTTCTGCGGTAAAGTTTTATAATTTTTGATAATAGATGAGTCCAATTAACTTTAATACTTGATTTTTTAAAGCTTTTTACTTGCTGCTATGAACAAGATTTGTTCTTACATTGTATTCTAATGAGTCTTTTTGGCACACAAGAACATTTTTTGTTGGTGGTGTTCCCATTTTTTGTTATTGTTGTCTTTCTGAATTTTTTTAAATTTTCTAAAAAGGTCATACATTACATATATATTTTTAAGTGCAAAAAGAAGCACAGAAAAATATACACTCATTGAGGGAATTTTAAAATTTATGGAAACATATAAACAAACATAATTATCCACCATCCCACTGAATGGTGTGCATTCAGTATTTCCCTCTTGCCTTTTATCTATGTGTACACATACAGAAATACTAAAAGTGAAGTTATGCTGGATATAAAACATTGTGTCTTAATCTTCTAATTAATGAAGGTATTTTCTGACATCATTATTCTTCACAAACATAATTTGTAACAGCTAAAATCTAGACTTTGTCTATAACAAGTTGTTTTCATTTATTTGGTCAATTTATTTATTTATTCATTTTCAAGTTTGATGTTATAATTAAAATTGTCATTAGTATCCCTTACATAACTTTTTATTTGAATTCCAAATTTTCTTTAGTTTTACCTTCGAGAAATGAAGTTACTATATCATATGTTTTTAGATAAATTTTAAATTACATGGAAGTAAGCCTGAGAAAGGTGAACTGCCTGGCTTTGTAAAGTAAAGGGAGACTCTCCCTGAGCCCTGGAAAAAGTCATAAAGACCAGCATGGAGGAGGAATCAAATTATCCAGAACCCATGTTAGTGTAGAACTAGGAGACAGCGAATAAGACAGACTTGTGGAAGTAAACACCTTAGCCTGCACTAGACCCGCAAGCTGGGAGTGCAAGGGAGGAGGGTACGGTCGGGTCCTACCCGTGATGAACACAGACAACAGTAACCAGGGGCTCTTGCACAGCAGGAAAGGGCCTGTCTCTGAAAGGAAAATGCTAAGAGCCTATGTGAGACTCGGTGATCCAGAGCACTGGCCACTGGGGAATCGAAAGGCTGTGGCTGGGAATGGGCATGTGTGCAGGGTGGCGGCAGTGAGAAGGCACTTTGCTCAGAAAGAGGGAGCTACTTGGAAAGAGGAGACAGTTTTGGAGACTTGCTCATAAAGGGGGAGAAGGAAGCAGGCTTTCCTGAATCAGATCAGTGTCGAACATTGGAAGAGAGAAGAGTAAGTTAACAGCAGCAACACCAGGCTCCTTTCGTTATGGAAAGGGAACCTACAGCAGCAGCAGAAGAGGGTACCCTTGAACTAGGAAACCAAGGAAGCCACAGAACCGTGACCCCCACCCCAGGATGGCTTGTGATTGCTGGTTCAGGAACATCTCACTCAGGAATCATGAAAAGATCATGAACATCCATGCAAAGTAACGAAAAAGTGCAATGACTGAAAGGTTTTAAAAAGAGAAGAACCATTAAACCATCAAATAGAGAAAAATTGTAATGCAGGATACAAAAATGAATCAAATTTAATTAAATAAAGCAATTGCACATGAAAAAGAATACCATACACCTGAAATTTCAAGACTCAGAATGGAAATGGACAATAAGGAGAAAGTAAAAAGTGAGCCAGCCAACTTCTTACCATAAATTAAAGCAGATGAACTCACTCCAGAAATAATAACTTAACTGCAAGACCCCAAGATAGAATGAGATGACCAAAAGTACCCTAAAGGCATGAGCACTCAGAATTCAAAGAACCAAGAAAATGAAAACACCATAGAAAAGAAAGAAATAATATATGATAGAAATTTTGTGACATATATCACACATAAGGGAAGATGACTTAAAATATATGATTAGAGTCAATGAAGAGGAAAAATAATGAGACAAAACTAATATTTAAAGCTGAAGCTCACAAAAAATTTCTGTTAAAAAAGAAAAAAGACTTAACTACATATGAGAAGAACTCATTATGTACGTGGGGAAATTGAGTCAAAATGGTCAATTCTGAAATCTATCTCAACAGTTATTAGACATAAATATTAAAAAAAAATCCTAAGGGCCTCCAGGCAAAATGTCCATTCACTTAAAATGGAAAGATAATCAGCATGATGACCGCTGTCTCACGCAAATAGTGGTGGGACAACATAATCAAGAGACTTGAGGAAGAAAAGTGCAAGTCAAGAATTTTATATCCAGTTGAGTTTCTTTCAGTTTCTTTAAGCAATAGAAAAACAATTTAAACATGTAAGAGCTCTGGGAATCTTGTATTCAGAAAGCCTTTCTGAGGCTTATGCTAGAAAAAAGCTTTATTCAAACAAGAGATATGGAAGAAATGTAGGGGAAAATAAAACTACAGGGAGAATTGAATATATTGAATTGTAAATCTAAGACTAAATTAAAGTAGAAATGGGCTGAAAGTATAATATATACTTGTGATATAATCTGTAAGGTGTTAATAACCAGCTTAAAAATGGAAGTTCAAAGAATAGGGAAATGGGAAAATAGAACAAGCTAACTGAGTAGGTAAGAGGTGAGAGTCAAGTGGTGTTTAAGCTTGTCAACTAAATAGCAGAAGCTTATGAAAGAAAAAAAGGAACAATAGGCACATACATAAATTAGCATAAAGGTAATGCTAAAATGAAAATATCATCCTTGGTAAAGACCAAACACAAAAACAAAATAAAGAACAAAAACTTGGGTAAAACAATTTAATAATCAATTTTCATAAATCGAATTAAATATCTAATCCTTCAGTCTCAAAATGAGACACAATGGGAAAATAAAAAATATTTTTAACACTCACTCTTTCGCTCTTGGTTTAGGCCTCAGAACGAATGTGACCGATAGCTGAGGACACGCTGAGGCCCTGTGTGGACAGCACTCTGCAGGGACGCTGGCTGGCCGGCAGCCGGAGGCACACGGGAGGCCCTGGGGCTGCGCCAAAGCAGGAAGTGCACTGAGCTAATCCCGAGTTTTGAGCAGGATTCAGTTCTCTTAAATGTATTTTCTTTTATAGTTCTGATCACTGCCTGTTCCTCACCAATCCATCTTCTTAAAATTTGTTATATCAGAATTTTAATATTCATTGGAATATTACACTTCAGTCTGGTATCTGATTACTATTATCTCAACTATTTTGTATTATATAGTAAGAAAAGTTTTACTAATGAGTATAATATTTTTGCATCAAGGTCTCAAGGTCTTTTTAAATTTTATTTATTTATTTTTGAGACAGGGTTTTGTGATTCCCCAGGCTGGAGTGTAGTGGCATTATCACAACTCACTGTGACCTCAAACTCCTGGGCTGAAGTGATCCTCCTGCCTCAGCCTCTTGGGCAGCTGGGACTGTAGGCGCGCATCATCATGTCCAGCAAATTTTTTAAAAAAATTTTTGTAAAGGTGAGGTCTTGTTCTGTTGCCCAGGCTGGTCTCGAACCCCTGGCCTAAAGGGACCCTCTTGCCCCAACCTCCCAGAGTGCTGGGATTACAGACATGAACCACTAAGCCTGGCCTCAAGGTCTTTTTTTTTCACACCACTGCGGTTCATAAATAAACTTGAGTATTTCCTCCCTCCTTATTTAACAAAGAAAGAGAGTAAACACATTCTTTAGGAAGTTTTCCATATGAAAATTCTAAACAAAAAGTCAAATTTTCCTCTAAAAATTTTCACAACTTAAATTTCCATTCTAGTAAGAAGGGTTCAGTTTCAACAAATCATCACTGGAATTAATATTGCCATTTTATCCTTATTACATTAATGAGTTAAAAAGTATTTCTTCTTAATCTCTGTTTTTTAACTAGAGATTGCTTATTGCTTAAAAATTTTTTGCGTATTGCTTAAAAATTTTCATGTTTATTGGTTATTATATTTATTTCTCTATGACATATTGCTTTCTATTCTTTGCCTATGATAAATTAATGTTTTTCATTTTTGCATTGGAATAAATTTTAATGTTTTAAGGTTATTTTTTTGTTTCAGATTTATTATAATTAATTCCCTTAGTTTTTAGTCCACTATTTTCCAAAGTAATTATATAAAAGTCATTTCTCACATATAGGACTCAACAATACCATTAACCAACAGATTTTAATTTCCACATATAGAAAACTCTACTCAACAACTGTAGGGTACACATTCTTTCCAAGTGCCTACAGAATGCGTACCACTGTATCTTGGATGATTGGGCGGTGGGGGGGGAGGAGCCTTCAACAAATTTAAAACATTTGAAACAATACAGAGTTTGTTCTCTTACCATAAGGAAATCAAACTAGAAAAAAAAAATAGGAAAATCTCCAAACATTTGGAAACTAAACAGCACACTACTTAGCAATCCATGAGCTAAAGAGGAAGGCTTAACAGAAATTTTTAAAAATGTATTGAACTGAATGAAAATGAAAATGCAACATATTAAACCCTGTGAGATGCAGGTAAAGCAGTTCTGGGGGAAACTTATACAAGTGCAAACTTATACCATGTTGAATAGTTGGTTTCTAAAAAAAGTATATTAGAACATGCTAAAGTCTCAAATCAATAATCTAAACTCCCACCTCAGGATATGAGAAGAAAGAAGAGCAGAATAAACCCAGAGTGCTCAGAAGGAAGGAAATAAAGATAAGCACAGAAATCAATGAAATTGAAGACAGAGCACATGAGAAAAGCAAAGAATCAAAGAGGGGGTCTTTGAAAAAGTTGACAAAATCTGCAATCCTCCACCAAGACTGACAAGAAAGCAGAATCTGAGGAACGAAACAGAAATATCACCACTGACATCGCGGAAGTCAAAAGGATAACAAGGATTTACCAGAAAGAACTCTGCACACATAAATTGGAAAATGTAGAAGAAATGGACTATTTCCTCAAATAACACAACTACCATAATTTGTCCAGAAAGAAAATTTGAAATAAATAATGGACTGTCTCTGCATCTGTTAAGGAAGTTGAATTTGTATTTTAAAAGATCGCTCCAGGCCAGGCGCAGTGGCTCACACCTGTAACCCCAGCACTCTGGGAGACTGAGGGGGGAGGATCACTTGGACTCAGGAGTTCAAGACTAGCCTGAGCAAGAGCAAGACCCCATCTCTACTAAAAATAGAAAAATTAGCTGAGTGTGGTGGCTCATGCCTGTAGTCCCAGCTACTCAGGAGACTGAGGCAGAAAGCTCACTTGAGCCCAGGAGTTTGAGGTTGCTGTGAGCTAGGCTGATGCCACAGCACTCTAGCCTATGCAATAGAGTGAGATTCCATAAAAAAAATAAAATCCCTCCGAATCTCTCAAGGCCTAGAAGGTTTTACTGGAGATTTCAACCAAAAATTTAGAGATGAATTAACACCACTAATTCTACACAATGTCTTCCTAAAATAAAAGAGGAGGGGACATGCCTGAATTCAGGAAATATAAGCATTCACTGGATCAAAGCCATAAAAAGACAGTAGAAAAGGAGAAAAGTACAGACCAGTATTCCTCATAAATATGGATGTTAAAACACTTATTTGCAAAGTAGTAAATATGGACACAAAATATTAGCAAATACAATTCCATGATACATAAAAAGCATTATACACCATGATGGAGTGAATAAAGCTGATTCAATATTCAGAAAAATGTCAATTGATGTAAACCACTATTTACAGGCTAGAGAAGAAAAATCCCATATTCATATGAATTTTTGCAGAAAAAGCCTTTGACATAATCTAGCAACAGCTCGAAATAAGGGAAACTACCTGAATTTGATATAAATAGCACCTCCAAAATCCCTCCAGCTAGAACTGTACTTAATGGTAAAAGACTGAATGTTTTCCTCCTAAGATTGGGACAAATCAGGGATGTCTGTTCTCACCACCTTTATTCAACATAGTACTAGAAATTCTAGTTAATACAATAAGGAAACAAAAGGAAATAAACACATATAGGTTGAAAAGGATGAAAGTCCATACATGAAGGATGAAACTGTCCATATATGCAGATGAACTCATTGTTTACATAAAATGTGCCAAGGAATCCATCAAAACAAGAAAACCCTGTTAGCACTGAGTAGTGAGTTCTGCAAGATCACAGAATACCAGAAAAAATCCACAAAAAAAGTTTTTATATATATTAGTAATGAACACATGGAAACCAAGATCAGATATACACTCCTATTACCATCACTCAAAAAGTGAAACATCAAGGTGTATATCTAACAAAACATGTACTGGACTTCGATCCTGAAAACTACCAAAGGCTGTGAAGGAATCACAGACAATCTAAATGAATGGAGAGACATACAGTGTTCATGGATTGGAAGACACAACAGACTAAGGATGTTAATTTTCCACAAATTAATATACAGGTTTAATGCAAAATCCCAGCAAGATTTTTATTTAACAAGATTATTCTAAAACCAATAATAATATGGAAAGACAAAGGAACTAGAATAGCTAAAACAATTTTGAAAAAGAATAAATTGGGAGGAATCACTCTGTCTTATTTCAAAATTTGTCATGTAGCTACAGTAATCAAGATTGTGGTATTGGTAGAGAAACAGACACATAGATAAATGGGACAGAATAGAGAACCTAAAAATTGACCCACACAAGAACAGTCAAATGACTTTTGACAAAGGTACAAGAACAACTTGATGGAGGAAGGATAGTATTTACAATAAATGGAGCAGGAGCAATCAGATATCGGTAGATAAAACAAAGAACCTGGAACTAAACCTCATACCTTATACAAAAATAAACTCAAAGTGAGTCATATATCTAAATGTAAAATGTAAAACTATAAAACTTTTAGGAGAAAACACAAGAGAAAAATGTCGGAGATTCAGGGGCTTTGTGAGGAGTTCTTAGATATGACATCAAAAGCACAATCCATAAAAAGAAAAATCAGCAAACTGGACTTCATCAAAACTAAGAATTTTTATCTGTGAAAGATTTTGCTAAGAGGATGTAAAGACAAGCTAAAGACTAGGAGAAAATATTTGCCAATCATACATTTCACAAAGAACTCATCTAGAATATATAAAGAAATCTCAAAACTCAGCAGTAAAAACAAACAATCCAGTTAGAAAATGGGTAAAAGACAGGAAAAGACATTTCATAGAGAGGATAAATGAAAGCAAATAAGCATATGAGAGGTTCAACACCAATATCCATTAGGAAAGGCAGGTTAAGCCTGCAATGACACAATGCATCTATCAGAACAACTAAAATAAAACACAGTGATAGTGTCCGACCCTAGTGAGAGTGTGGAAAACAGAATCTCTCATTCGCTGCTGGGGAAAATGTGAAATAGTACAGCTACCCTGGAAATCATTTGGCAATTTCAACTACTGCCCTCCTGGGCATTTATCCCAGGGAAACAAAGACTTATTCTTAAATAAAAACCTGTTTATGATTTTTCATAGCAGCGTTATTGGCAATAGTCAAAAACTGGAAACAACCAAGATGCCCTACAACAGGTGACTGGCTAAACAAACTGTGATACACTATTACCACGGAATAGTACTCAGTGATAAAAAGGAAGTAACTGTTGAGGCGTGCGGCAGCTTGGGTGGGTCTCAAGGGCATCACGCTGAGTTGATAAAGCCAATTTCCAAAGGTCGCGTTCTGTGGATTCCACTTCTATGGCATTCTTTAAATGACAAAAGCATGGATTAAAAAACAAATTCGTGGTTACCAGGGTTAGAGATGAAGGAGGGGAATGCGGGAGGAGACAACAAGGGGTGGCACAAAGGGTGTCTTTGTGGAATGGGATAGTTCTGTCTGTCGAGGTGGTGCTTTCACTGATTTACACAAGTGATTAAATGACACGAGTCTGTACACACAATATCAATGTCACCTGCAGATTTTAACATTGTGCTATAGTTATGTTGGATGTGTCCACTGGGAAAACTGGGTAAAGTGTACATGGGATCTTTCTGTACCATCTTTACGCCTTCCTGTGAATCTATTTTTGAAATAAAAAGTTTGAAAAAAATCACTTGTTACTTTTAAGAATAAATGTTTTACCTAGTGTGCAAAAATATGGCTCAATGTATAATAAAATAAATAATAAATATAAATGTTAAACATGACACAGCAGTTCATGATCTTCAATAGTAACTGTATTCTCGTCAATGATCCCCTTGAATTTCGCCCCTCCCGCTAGGCGCAGCGCTTTAAACATTACTCATGTCCAGTCCACAGGGACCCATCACATCTCACATGGCATCAGAGCCATGGCGTGCAGACACCACTAAGCACAGTTTGTCCTGAATTAACCAATGACACGTCACATCTTACTGGCCTCTAGTTGCTGTTTATTAGTTTTTAATACCTCTCACTTCTCCCTACCTGTTCTAGCATTTCCAGTTTGTATTTACTGGAAATAAATTGATTATCTGTCTGACTGATAATCTGTTTCTTTCTTTTCAGTCTTTTTTCTCCATATATCTCATTTTGGATAGTTTCTATTGCTATATCTTCAAGTTGATTAATCTTTTTTTTGTGGAATGTCCAACCTGAAGTTAATCTTATCCAGTATAGTTTTCATCCCAGACATATTTTATGTCTCTAGAAATTCACTTTGGGTCTTTTAAAAAATATCTTCTGAATCTGTAGTTGAAAATGCTCAGGTATTTCTCTACTTCAGAACATTTGGATTATATTTACAGTAACTGTTTCAATGTCCCTATCTACTAATTCTATCATCTGTGTCACAGCCAGGTCTGTTTTGATTGACTGAATTGTCTTCTCAATATGGGTTACATTCTTCTCTGCATGTCTGAGTATTTCAGTTGGATGCCAGACATCGTGTGCTTTATCTTCTTAGATGCTATTTATTTTTATATTCCCATAATATTCTTGTCTTTAGGTCTGAGATGCTGCCAAGTAGCTTAGAAATAGTTTGGTCCTTTTGAGAGTCAGCTTAACAAGCATGGGGGGACCAGAGTGGCTTTCTGTCTTGGGCTGGTTTGCCCAGTCTCAGCAAGACTCTCCTGAATGCTCCATCCAGTGCCCCGTGCCCAAGCTGGCTAATGGGAATGTGAACTGTTCTTGTCACTGGGTGAGCTCAAGGATTTCCTTCTCTGTTCCTTTCTGCTAATTCTTTGCCCAGCTTTGCATTGTTTCCTCTCATGCATGGTGATCACACTCAGCTGAAGACCCGAGGGGGGTTCCCTGGAGAGTTCTTTATATAACACCTCCCAGGTACCATTTACCTGTCTTACCTGTTACTCCTCCTGCTGCTATGGTTTCTTTCACTTAGCAGTGTTCATTTAAGGTTCCTTCAGGTCTTTTCATGGCTTGACAGGCAATTTATTTTTAGTGCTAAACAATGTTCCATTGTCAAGATGGACCACAGTTTATTTATCCACTCTTATTGGAGGACATCTTGGTTGCCTCCAAAGTTCTGCCGTTATAAATAAGGCTGCTATAAACATCTCTGTGCAGGTTTTGAGTGCCCATACATTTTCAATTGCTGGTTCATACGGTAAAAATTATGCCCAGTTTTGTAAGAAACTGTCAAACTGTCTTCCAAAGTGGCTGTACCACTTTGCATTCCTACCTGCAGTGACGGAGGGTTCCTGCTGCTGCACACCTGGGCCAGCACTTGGTGTTGCCAGCATTTTGGATTTTCATTATTCTAATGGATGTTTTCTGTGTGGTTCTCTTGTTGATTTAATTTCCCTTAATGACATATGATGTGAAGCATCTTTTCATAGGCTTATTTGCAAATTTATATCTTCTTTGGTGAGACTGCATGGGTTTTTATGACCCAATCTTGGAAGTCACACAGTGTTAAATCTGTACTGAAGCCTGGCCACGTTTAAGGGAGATGAACCCATCCTGGGTGCGAAGGTGGCAAGGTCACACTGCGGAACAGTGTGCGGGTGTGAGGTTGGAGGCAGACATTCTCTGGAAATATAGCCTGCTCTGGTGTTGTCAGTGAGACGAGACAGAGCAGTAAGGGTGCCCAGAGCAAGCGGGCCACAAGTAGAGAACACCACATCTGTCTGGAAGAATAGCTCGTGAAGATTTGACCAATGTGGTCCAAGTTACTTGAGAGATCATAATTTAAAGCAGTGGCTGACAACCCCAGAACGGTGGAAGAGACCACCCATTCAGTACCCACTTCAACAGCAGATTAGGAGTCACATCCACAACACGAACAATAATGTCTTAAGAAGGTCGAAGAATCTGTGTGGGCCTCCGCTTTTTCACTCTTAAAAAGTGGAGTGTGAGGAGTCTCTCTGTCAGCTTCCTCCCCACTCTAAAGCTGGTTTTTAGATAGATCTAAGTTGGCAAGAGGCAAACCTCTCCTTTAGGTAAAGATGAAAATCACCTAAGTGTTGAGGTTGCTTAGAAGGTGATAGCAAGTGATGACCTGGCTCTTTTACCAATTTTGAAGGAAACTACAGGAAAATGGAACAAACACACTAACTGCTAAGTACTGGCTCTACGCCTTGTCCTCTTGTCCCAGTTCCATGAAGCTGAGGCTTTGTTCAGGGCAGTCCTGGAGATGAGTAGTTCTAAAGATGAGAATTTCCTATAAAGTTCTTTTAACCACAGCAAATTGTATTAAAAAGCTCTGGGAAGTCTTCTCATAACCGCAGGTCAAAGCTTGAGAAGAAGGGAAATAAATAGGAAAAATCTCAATGACATCACTTCCCTGGGTGGCTTCCATTTCTTACATTGCTTTACTTTTCTGTCATTTCCACTGAGTTCTCAGGTCTAAATGTCAAGTGTCAGAATTCAAAGCAAACCACTTTCCCTTACTTATGTGTGTGCTTCTGCTCCCCAGAGTCCGAGGCCTAAATTTCAGATTCTAATTTTATAGTCCTCACCACCTAGGGTGATGTGAATCATATTGATTGAAGCCAGTTAGATGTTGAGAAATTTCTTTTGCTAAAAGCTTTGCATATCTTGAAAGAGGAGAGAGGCAAGTGGTAAGACTCAATTTCCAGGAAAAGGCTTCTCCCCGAGGCAGCCTGCAGTGGTTCGGGGAAGGCGCTTGCCACGTGCACCCAGCTGGCCCAACAGGGCTGCAGGCGCCCAAGCCGGCCCGCTGCTCTTCCTGTTAAGGCACGGTGTACAGCTAGTAGAGCTCTTGACCAGCGAAAGAACCACGCCACGCAGACAACACTCTTTACTCTTCCACCAAGCTCAACCAACTTCTGACTTCCTCTTCCTTGTTCTCCTCCTGCTTTTATACCTTTGGTAGGACTCAAAAAGCGTCCAATCAGCAACAAGCTTTAACAGCCAATCAGCAACAGTGGGATTCAAAAAGTATCCAATCAAGATCCCCCGGCCAGCGCAGCCGCAGCCCAGCAGGCCCTAGCAGCTGCCCTCCAACAGGCCCCGCAGCGCCCGCCCACGGGATGCGGCCGCGGCTGCGTCCTGGCGCCCGAGGGTTTCGCTCTCATTCCTGGTGTGTCACGGCGTGGGGCATCTCGTTAGTGCTGCCGCTTATCGCCTCTTTCCCCGGCACTTTATCGGACACACCGCCGGCAGGCGGCAGCTCTGCCACAGGCTTGCCCCGCCCTGTGCTCCGGCGCCGCACCGAGCCCCCAGAAGCCTTCCCGCCCTCCTTCCCCACCTCAGGCCCAGCCCAGGCCAGGCCGGCTTTTTCCGAGCATTTATCTACTAATTAGTGCTATCATTTGATTAACGTGTCTTCCACACAGCTGTGGGAAGCTTCTGGAAACCCTGCGCCTGCGCTCCAGCTGCGGGCGTGAGGCGCGGGTAGCCTGCGTGTGGCTGTCAGGAGACTGCACGAGCATTTCCATTCTTTTCTTCTTCCAATCTCCATTTCTTACATCAGAAACAAGCTAAAAAGGTGAGTGAGCTCTTCGTGGACTCGCGGCGGGCGTGCGGTGGCGCCGCGTGGAGTTGGCGACGTTTAAATCCGCCGTGTTGGGTGTGGGTTTTGTTAAAAACAAACAATAAATAAGCTGTTGACTGTGACATAGTCACAGTGAAACGCACAGAAGTGTTCCTTGGCTCAGGATGGGCTCTACTGAGGAAAGACGCCTCTCAGTCTAAACTGCAGCCCACCACTGCAGCGCAGCGTTTGTTTCGCTTTTCTAAACATTTTATAGGGAAACCGCTGTGACCTATCCAATCTCTTAGCAATAACATAACAGGTGCTCCTAGAAGTTACATTGCAAAAGTATTTTAAGCTTTCTTCACTTGAAACTTCTAGGTGTCTGTGCAAGTATAAGAGAAAAGCATTTTTGAATTAAGCTGTTATAAACCCCCATTGAAGTGTGTGTGACTGTTTCTCAATTTATTTTAACATTTTTTCTTGTAATTGTTATGATTTCCTTTTTAAAAAACATTCTTTTTTGTGCATCAACTTTTGACATTTTCAGGCTGGTGAATATCTAGATAATTACTAAATTTTATTGAAAGTAAAGTAAATGGCTTTTTTGTTAAAAATGGCGGACTAGGGATGACCTCCTTGCTCTCTGTTCTTGGAGTGGGAGGTGAGGAAGGCGGCCTGAATCACTCGAGTGGGTAGTTCTCCCACAGGATCAGCTTCACGGAACTGCAGGGAAGCTTCGAGGGGCAGCAGTGCCGGGAAAAGGAAGAAAGTGACTCAGTGGATTTGCTGTGAAGTTCCGAGAAGCTGAGTGGTCCCGCGGGGATTGGAGTGTAAGCTGGCCGTGCTCAGCGGCAGCCACACGGCTGTGTGATCCTTCCCACAGGGGGACGACTGTTCCTTCACCGACCTCCCGCCCACACAAGCAGGGAAGGGCCTGAAGACAGCGTGAGGAGGTAACACGGCCGGGCAGGCAGGTGGGAGAGGAGGCAGGAGCGGAAAGTAATTTGAAATTTCCAGGGCACCGTGCAAGGTCGCCTTTACTGGGAGATCTATAAACACCAGCAGCTTATGCCTCGCTTGTGAAGTGACAAAACAGTGAGACAGACTGCTCATTTGACTGAGTTGCCCGGTGGACTTGGGCGGCGCCCAAGCCCCGTAAGGGAGGGAGTGGAAGAGGGGAGTGAGAGGCATCCTCTGGGACCCTCCCGGGGTCTCCAGTGGCCCAAACCCTGCCGCCACCAAGGACGCGCAGATAGTATTCGCCCCTCGGCGGAACTTTTCCGAGTTTTTCAGCCCCTTGAGTTTTGCCGGTGAAGGGACAGAAGTGTGGTGAGAGCCATTCTCCGAGGACCCTCCCCAGAGTTCTCCAGCGGCAGAAGCCACGCTGCTGTTGGGGACGCCCCGATAGTTTTCGCCCTTAGACGGAACTTGTCTGCGGTTACCAGCCACTTGAACTCTTCCAGTGAATGGACAGAAGGTGGGGTGAGAGCCAAACTCTGCAGATCCTCCCCAGGGGTTTCCAGCGTCCCACGCCCCGTCACCATGGGGAGGCGCGGATAGTGTTCACTCCTCCGTGGAACTTGTCCACGGTTCCCAGCCACTTGAACTCTCCCAGTGAAAGGACAGAAGGTAGGGTGAGAGCCAAACTCTGCAGACCCTCCCCAGGGGTCTCTAGCATCTCACGCCTCACCGCCTTGGGATTCCAGCGGCACAAGACCCACAAGCGGGACACGGAAAGTTTTCACCCCTCAGCGGAACTTGTCTGCAGCCCCCAGCTGCTTGAGCTCTGCCAGGGAAGGGGTGTAAGAGGGGGCTAGCGCCATCCTCTGTGGATCCTCCCCAGAAGTCTGCAGCGACTAAACCTCCACTGGTGACAAACGGAAAAGGGACAGTCTTCACCCTTCAGTAGAGATTCTCAGTGGTCCCTGGCAGCACAAGCACAGCTGATTTTAGCTCATAATCCATTCCCTGCATCTCCAATCCTCAATAAAGCATCCAGATGAGAAAGAACCAGTGAAAGTTTACAGGAAACATGAAGAACCAGAGAGAAAAGTCACCTCCAAAGCAAAATATTCATTCTCCATCATCTGACACCAACTTACATGATATGAGTAAACTGACAGAGGAAGATTTCTGAATATGGATTGCTACAAAACTAAATGGAATTGAAGAGAAAATAGAATCACAACATAGAGAAACCACAAGAACAATACAAGAAATGAATGAAAGATTCTCCAAAGAAATTGAGACTATCAAGAAAAGCCAAACAGAAATTCTGGCAATGAAGGAAACAATCAAGGATCTCCATAATTCAGTGGAAAGCCTAAAGAACAGGATGGACCATGCAGAAGAAAGAATCTCAGAACTTGAAGATTATGCCTATGCTCTAAAAAAATCAGAGGAAGAAAGGGAACACAGAAATAAGAAACAAGACCAAAGTTTACAGGAAGTGTGGGATTATGTTAAAAAACCAAATATCAGATTGATTGGGATTTCGGAAGGGGAAGAGGAACATTCTCAAGGGCTGGAAAACTTATTTCACAGAATACTGGAGGAAAATATGCCAGGCTTGGCCAGAAATCTTGATATACAAATACAAGAAGCATACAGAACTCCTGGGAGACTCAATGTGAAAAGGAAATCACCTCGCCACATGGTTTTTAGGCTGACCAAAGTAAACGTTAAAGAAACAATTCTAAGTGCAGCGAGACGAAAGCAGCAAATGACCTATAAAGGTAAGCCTATCAGACTAACAGCTGACTTCTCATCTGAAACCTTACAAGCCAAGAGGGATTGGGTGCCTATCCTTAACCTTCTAAAACAGAACAAAGCCCAACCTAGAATTCTTTATCTGGCAAAATTAAGTTTCCTCTATGAGGGAGAAATAAAGTCCTTCTCAGACAAAGAATCACTGAAGGAATTTGCAAAGACCAGACCATCCCTACAGGATGTTCTTAGACCCGCATTTCTAACCAAACAGGGCAGTAGACACTCCTCAAAGTGAAATAGTCAAAGAATTAATGTTTAGATCTCGAACTGAATGATGGCCCAAGGAGTAAGACAAAGCAACAAGATTCCACCCAACAATATGAATGGTAATATTCCTCCAATTTCAATCCTCTCAATTAAAGTAAACGGCTTAAACTGTCCTATGAAGAGACATAGACTGGCAGAGTGGATAAAAATTCACAAGCCTACCATCTGCTGTCTACAGGAAACACATCTAACCCACAAAGATGCCGGCCAGCTGAAGGTCAAGGGTTGGAAAACTATCATCCAGTCAAACGTAAGTCAAAAGAGAGCTGGAGTAGCTATACTATTTGCAGATAATATAAGCTTTAAAATAGCGAAAGTAAAAAAGGATAAAGATGGCCACTATATAATGGTGAAAGGGAAGATCCAACAAGAAGAATTAACAATTCTTAATATCTATGCACCCAATACAGGAGCACCTAATTACTTAAAGCAAACCTTGTCTAATATAAACACCTTGTTACATAACACTACCATAGTAGCAGGGGACTTCAACACCCCATTGAATGATCTGGATAGATCCTCCAAACAGAAAATAAGCAAAGAAATAATGGACCCGAATAAAGCCCTTCATCAAAAAGGTCTGACAGATCTCTATAGAGCATTCCATCCAAACATGAATTTACATTCTTTTCAGCAGTCCATGGATCCTACTCCAAAATTAATCACATCCTAGGCCGCAATCAGATCTCAAAAAATTCAAGAAAATAGAAATTATACCTTGTATCTTCTCTGACCATAACGGTATAAAATTACAGTTCAATTCCTATAGAAACACTCAACCCCTCACAAAATAATGGAAACTAAACAATCTATTATTGAAAAATTATTGGGTAAAGGAAGAAATGCAGAGGGAAATCAAGAATTTCTTCAAACAAAATGATAACGGTGATACCTCTTACCAAAACCTGTGGGATACAGCAAAAGCTTACCTGAGAGGAAAACTAATAGCAATTAACGCTCACATCCAAAAAACAGAAAGCTTGGATACTGACAACCTAATGAATAAGCTTAAGGAATTGGAAAAAGAAGAGAAAACAATTTCCAATACTAATAGAAGAAAAGAAATAACAAAGATCAAAGCAGAACTGAATGAAATGGAGAACAAGAGAACTATACTAAATATCAGCAAAACCAGAAGCTAGTTTTTTGAAAAGATAAACAAAATCGATGGCCCTCTTGCTAGATTGACAAGGACCCAAAGGGAAAGGACTATAATAAACTCAATAAGAAATGAAAATGGAGATATCACAACAGATACCAAAGAAATACAAAACATTATATTTGACTATTATAAAAAACTATATGCCCAAAAACTACAGAACGAAGATGAAATGGACAAATTCTTGGATTCATACAACCTCCCTAAGATCACACAGATGGCAACAAAATTCCTAAACAGACCAATCTCAAGCTCAGAAATTGAAGCAGAAATTAAAAACCTGCCCAAAGGGAAAGTCCTGGGCCAGATGGTTACACTTCAGTGTTCTACCAAACATACAAAGATGAACTCATATCTATACTACAGAAACTATTCCACACCATTGAGAAGGTTGGTATCCTTCCTAACTCATTCTAAGAAGCCAATATCACCTTGATACCAAAGCCAGGAAAGGACACAACAAAAAAAGAATATTACAGACAATATCATTCATGAATACAGATACAAAAATCCTAAATCAAATTCTAGTGAATAGAATTCAGCAGCACATCAAAAAAAATATTCACCATGACCAGGTGGGCTTTATTCCATCGATGCAAGGATGGTTCAAGATACACAAGTCTATAAATGCAATTCACTTCATAAATAAAATCAAGAACACAGACCATATGATTCTGTCAATAGATGCAGAAAAAGCATTTGACAAAGTCCAACACACCTTTATGATAAAAACTCTTAACAAAATAGGCATAGATGGCTCATACCTTAAACTTATTAAATCCATCTATGACAAACCCACTGCTAATATCATTCTAAATAGAGAAAAATTGAAACCTTTCCCCTTTCGATCCGGAACTACACCAGGGTGCCCGCTATCTCCTCTCCTATTCAACATAGTACTTGAAGTCCTAGCAATAGCAATCAGGCAGGAGAGGGGTATTAAGGGCATTCAAGTGGGGACAGATGAAATCAAACTCTCACTCTTTTCTGATGATATGATATTATACCTAGAAAACCCCATGGACTCTTCCAAGAGACTCCTGGACTTGACAACTGAATTTGGTAAAGTTTCAGGTTATAAAATCAATATACACAAGTCAGAAGCATTCATATATGCCAAGAACCATCAAGCAGAAACTCAAATCAAAAACGCAATACCCTTTACTATAGCCCCAAAGAAAATTAAATATCTAGGAGTATACCTAACGAAAGATACAAAAGATTTATACAAGGAGAACTATGAAACACTAAAAAAAGAAATTGCAGAAGATTTAAACAGATGGAAAAACCTACCTTGTTCATGGATTGGTAGAATCAATATAGTTAAAATGTCAATATTACCTAAAGTGATCTACAGAATCAATGCAATCTCCATCAAAATACCATCGGCATTCTTTACAGATCCAGAAAAAATAGTTCTTCACTTCGTATGGAACCAGAAAAAACCTCGTATAGCCAAAGCAATCTTAAATAAAAAGAACAAACTGGGAGGCATCAGTCTTCCTGAATTCAAACTGTATTATAAAGCAATAATAGTTAAATCAGCCTGTTATTGGCACAAGAACAGAAGCATAGATATCTGGAATAGATCTGAGATACCAGAGATGAAACCATCATTTTACGGTAATCTAATCTTTGATAAAGCTGACAAAAATATACATTGGGGAAAAGAATCTCTCTTCAGTAAATGGTGCTGGGAAAACTGGTTAGTTACATGCAGAAGAGCAAATCAGGATCCCTACCTCTCACCTCTCACAAAAATTCACTCAAGATGGATAACAGACTTAAACTTAAGGCATGAAACCTTAAGAATCCTAGAAGAAGATGTTGGGAAAACCCTATCAGACATTGGCCTAGGCAAAGAATTTTTGAGGAAGACCCCCAAGGCAATCACCGCAGCATCAAAAATAAACAAATGGGATCTGATCAAATTTAAAAGTTTCTGCACAGCCAAGGAAACCATCAGTAGAGCATATAGACAACCCACAGATTGGGAGAAAATATTTGCTCTCTACACCTCTGATAAAGGTCTAATAACAAGAATCTATCTAGAACTTAAAAGAATTAACAAGAAAAAATCAAAAAATCCCATCAAGAAATGGGCGACAGAAATGAAAAGAAACTTCTCCAAAGAAGACAGAATAATTGCATGCAAACATATTAAGAAATGCTCAACTTCTCTAATTATTAGAGAAATGCAAATCAAAACCACAATGAGATACCACCTAACCCCAGTAAGAGTGGCCTATATCAAGAAATCCCAAAACAACAAATGCTGGCGATGATGCAGAGAGACAGGAACACTCCTACACTGCTGGTGCGACTGCAAATTATTGCAACCTTTGTGGAAAAGAATTTGGAGATACCTCAAACAGCTAGAAATATAAATTCCATTCGACCCTGCAATAGCATTGTGGGCATCTACCCAAAAGAGCATAAGACATTCTGTTATAAAGACATCTGCACCCGAATGTTTATAGCAGCACAATTCACTATTGCACGGTCATGGAAACAACCCAAGAGCCTATCAATTCATGAGTGGATAATTAAAATGTGGTGTATCCTCACAATGGAATATCACTCAATCCTAAGAAATTACTGTGACCTAGCACAGTTTATGCTATCCTGGATTAAGCTTAAGCCCATTATCCAAAGTGAGGCGACACAAGACATGGAAAATGGGTTCTACATCTACTCGCCATCAAATTGGTACTGACTGATTAAAACTATGGTTTTCAAATGGTGGCAATGCTCCCCAGGGATTCAGTGGGGGGGGGGGACCCAATCTTAGGGATTTGGCGAGTATTTTGGAGGGGAAGGGCATAACTCTAACCCTTCTTAGGGAGAGGCAAAGACATACAATGTAACCAAAATGTCAAAAAAAAAATCAAAACAAAACTTTTTATCAGGTGGTGGGCAGGCAGTAGGGGGTAGGAGGAAAAGGGTGTATGCTTCCATAACGTGTGTGATGCACATCACCGGGGGATTGAACACATGGGGGGGGAGGAAGGGGGGACAGGGGCAATATTTGTAACCCTAACAATATTTGTACCTCCATAATATGATGAAATAAATAAATAAATAAAAGAAAGTAAAGTAAATGATTTCAAACCTCTTCCACGTGCATTTTTTGTTCACATCTCTGATTTATATTATTAAGATAACTTATATGTTTGTTTTCTAATATTTAATTTTTCCCATTTTTAATTATGGCATATCCACATAGAGTAAAATTTACCTATTTCGGTGTACAGTTCTGAGAGTTTGACAAACATGTACAGTCATATAACCACCGTAACAATCAAGGGTTAGAGCAGCCCCATCACCCTAATAAACTCTTTGTAGTCAACCTTTTGCCTGTTCCCAGCCCTGACATCCACTAACCTACATTTTGCCCTAGTTTTGCTTTTGAAATAATGACATATAAATGCCATAATGTAATATGTAACCCTTTGAACCCAGCTTCTTTCATAGAACATAATCCATTGGAGATTCATCCACTGCGTGCATCAGTAGTTCACTGTTCGCTACTGCTGAGCTGTATGTACTCCGTTGTATATATGCACTCTCATGGGTTTACACATTCTGTGGTTGAAGAACATAGGGACTGTTTCCAGTTCATGAATAAAACCATTATCATCATTTGTATACAGGTTTTTTTTGGTGAACACATTTTTATTTCATTTGCATAAACATCTAAAAGTGGTAACTATGTTAAATATATGTTTGATTTTATAAGATACCACCCAACTATTAATATTTTACAAAGATACTAATACCATTTTGCATTATCAAACACAATGTATGAGTGTCCAGTTAGCATCCCTGTCAGTGCTTTGTTTAAAATTAGTGCACAGTAGTATCTCATTATAGCTATGTGCATTTCCCTAATGCTGAATGATCCTGAGCAACTCTTCATATGGTTATTGGATGTTCCCATATCTTGTGTGTGAATATTCATATATTTAGTATATAGTTTGAAATTGGTTATTTTGTTATTTCTGAGTTTTGAGTGTCTTCTAGTATTTAATGATTACAAGCCCTTTAAGAGACGTATGATTTGCAAACTTTTCCCCTTGTCTATGGCTCATCTTTTTACTCTCTTAACACTCCTCTTCAAAGAAGGAATTCTTAATTTTTATGATGTCCAATTTATCATTTTATAATATTTTTCTAATGTATTCTGCTTTTGGTTGTTTCTAAAAAAATATTTTTCTAACTCAAGATTACAAATATTTTTACTCACATTTCTTTCTAGAAGTTTTATAATTTTAGGTTTTATATTTAGGTTATGATTCATCTTGAGTTGATTGTTGGATAGGCTGTGAGGTATGAATTGATGTGTTTTAGTTCACTTGTTTCTTTGTTTTTGGGTGTAAGTATACAATTGTCCTAGCACCTATTGTTGAAAAAAACTATCCTTTCATTCTTAAATTGCCTCAGTTTATTTTTTAATCCATTCATCTGCCTAAGGGCATCTTGGTTTCTTCCAAGTTTTGGTTAAGAATAAGCTAATATAAGCATCCATTTGCAAGATTTTGTGTGGACATGTGGTTTTAATTCTCCTTCATTTTTGAAAAATATTTTGTTCAGGTATAGATTTCTGGATTGGCAGTTTTTCATTACATTTTCTTCTCACTAACATACTTTCTGATGGAAAGTCTGCTGTTACTCTTATCTTTGTTTCTCTGTTTATAATGTCTTTTCTTGTCTTGCTGCCTTTTAGATTTTCTTTGTCTTTTCTTCTTGGAAGTTTGAATATCATATGCCAACATGTATGTGTGTGTGTATGTGCATTTGGTTTTGTGCACAACTGTGTATATTTGGTATGTATTGTAGTTAGTTCTCTGAGCTGCTTGAATATGTGGTTTGATGTTTTTAAAATATTTTGAAAAGTTCTCAGCTGTTATCTGTTCAAATATTTCTTGTACATTGTTCTCTTTCATTTTCATTCTGGGATTACAATTACATACTTGTTAGCATTTTATATTTCCATGCATCTCTTCTTTTTCATATTTTTTTCCTCTTTGTGTTTCATTTGAACAATTTCTATTGACTTATCTTTTGGTTCATTGATTCTTTTCTCCATTGTGTCTCAGATCTGCCAGTGGCCCTCTCAGTCATCCTGCCTACTCCCAGCTGTAGGTCTGATTGTTTCAGTTATTCTTTCCTGTCTCCTCCTGCCCCATATACAGTAGGTTTTCCCCAGTGCCTAAAGAGCAAAAGGATTTGTTGCCCTTTTATCAAGCAGGGCAACTTTTTCTTTTTTTTTTCCCATAAGCGTGAAAGGATAAGGATCCAGTTGAAATTGCACACCTCCCATCCACTCTGTTATACTTACACCAGCAGGGACGCTTCCTCAGGACGCTTGCTAGTCCTTGTGTGAGGGTGTGTGAGAGAGCACACAATGAGGTGTGTGGAGAATAGCCTGCCGGTGGAGTTGAATTTCCCTTTTGTCTACAGTCTCCAGAGGTTCTCTAATCTCTTTGCAGCCCACAGCCAGTCTTGCAATTCATTACAAGTTTCAGATGAATTCTTACCAGTTTCCACCAACATGTAGTCCAGGTAAACCAGAGCTCACATCTTATCTCTCCTGAGAAGTGCCTGTCTTTCCTTAGATTAAAGGTTAATTGGCCTCCCATGTCTTAGTCTGTTTTGGTGTTTTAGAATACCTCATTCTGGGTAATCTATAAAGAAAAGAGGTTTATTTTGGTCATGGTTCTGCAGGTTAGGAAGTACAAGAAGCATTGCACCAGCACCTGATCAATGTCTGGCAAGGGCTTCTCGTGTGCACCACAACATGATGGAGAGGGCCAAAGGGAAGCAAACGTGTGGAGAAACAAAACTTGAGGGGGTTCTGGGGTTTGTAACAGCCCACTCTTAAGAAAACTAAGTCTCACCAGAGAGAAAACTCACTCACTACTGCAGAATAGCACAAGCCAATCATGAGACATCTGCCCCATGACTCAGACGCCTCCCACAAGGCCCCATCTCCCAGCATGACCACATTGGGGATCAATTTTAAACATGAGTTTTGGTGGAGACAAAGAAACTGTACCCAAACCTATGACCTCAGCTCTCTGATATGTTCAAGAGTATTTAATTTGCATATTTTCTGACATTATTTTTGTTTTTGCTGAGTGGAATAATCCTCTTTCCATCTTTCTACATCCTAAACAGAAACTTTCATGCATTGTTTAAATTTACATGTATTGAGTGTCTATTATATAAAAAATGAAATAGAACCAAAATACAAAATATAAATTAAAATAAGCTAAAATGAGCCTTCTGATATACAATGCTCATTAATATTGTGGTATATTCTTAGAACACATTTTTAAAAGGAGAGCTAAAATGTCATGATAAATAAGTATTTTTAAAAGTTTTCATATCTTCTGGTTTTAAATTTCTGAATTCGTAGTTTCTTTATCAACTAATCTCTTTTGCAGGTCTTCCATTTTGTAATTGTTTTTCAATAATCATTGTTAGCACTGTTTTGATTATTACGTACTTAGTCATAAAATTTTAAAGGGTATGGCAATATTCACTAAGGTTTGATATTTAGTGCTGCCACAATCATTTCAAATAAGGGGTTAATGCTTTATTATATGGATACTACAGTGGTTAATGCCTATATGTGAGTTTAAATAGTTCTTTATTTGAAATGTAAGTTGAACTTCCCTGTACATGTTCTCTGGAAAAATATTGCATCGATATTCACATGGTATCAAAGGGTAGGAGAGTACCACAAAGGCACTGTGTTATGTACACATTTCTTTCTTTTTCTATTTTGTTTTTATTTAAAAATATTAATTAAGGGATACAAGTGTTTTTGTTACATAAATACCTTGTATAATGCTTAAGTCAGGGCTCTTGGTATGCCTGTCACCAGAATAGTGTTCATTTTACCCAATTAGTAAATTTTTGTGCCACACTCCATCTCACATTCCCCCTTTCTTGGTTTCTCATGTCCTGTATGTTGCTTTGTGCTTGTATGTAACCATCGTTTACCTCACACTTATTAGTGACAATATATGGTGTTTGGTTCTCCATTTTTGAGACACTTCACTTAGGATAATGGTCTTCAGTTGCATCCAAGTTGCTGCAAATTAAATTATTTAATTCCTTTTTATGACTGAGTAGTACTCCATGGTGTATATGTATATATAACACATTTTCTTTACCTACTCATGAATTGAACTGATAAAGAAATGTTAGATTGTACATATGTAATGCGTGCGATGAGCACCATCTGGGGGATGGACATGCTTGAAGCTCTGACTTGAAGGGGGAGGGGAGACAAGGGCAATATACGTAACCTTAATATTTGTGCCCCCATAATATGCTGAAATAATAATAAAAAAGAAATGCTAGGTTGATTCCACATCTTTGCAATAAACATTTGAATACAAGTGTCTTTTCATTTCTTTTGGGTAGATACCAACAGTGGGATTGATGGATTGAATAGTAGGTCTGCACTTATTTCTTTGAGAAATCTCCATACTGTTTTCCATAGAGGTTGTAGTAATTTGCATTCCCACCAACAGTGTATAAGTGTTCTTTTCTCTGTGCATCCTGTCAGCCAGCATCTATTATTTTTTGAATTTCTAATAATGGCTGTTCTGATAGGGGTAAGATGGTATCTCACTGTATTTTTAATTTGTATTTTCCTGATGACTGATGATGTTGAGCATTGAGAATTGTTTCATGTTTGTTGGTTGTCTATCTTTTTTAAAAAAATTTCTGTTCATGCTTTTTGTCCACTTTTTCGTGGGGTTGTTTGTTTTTTTCTTGCTGATTTGTTTGAGTTCTTGGTAGATTCTGGATATCAGTCCTTGGTTGGATGTATGGTTTGTGAATATTTCTTCCCATTCTGCAGGTTGTCTTTTCATTCTGTTGATTATTTCCTTGCTGTGCTGAAGCTTTTAAATTTAATTAAGTCCCATTTATTTATCTTTATTGTGGCTGTATTTGCCTTTGAGGTCTTAGTCATAAATTCTTTGCCTACATCAATGTCTAGAAGAGTTTTTCTTTATTTTCTTCTAGAATTTTTATGGTTTCATGCCTTACATTTAAGTCTTACCTTGAGTTAATTTTTTTATATGGCAAGAGAGAGAGATCCTGCATATGGCAGGATCTTCTGCATATGGCTATACAATATTCCCAGAACATTTTATCAAATAAGACTTCCTTTCCCCAGGATATGTTGTTGTCTGTCTTGTCAAAGATCAGTTGGTTATAGATACATGTGTTTTTTTTTTTATAGGTTCTCTATTCTGTTCCATTGGTCTATGTCTCTACTTTTATACCAGTACAATGCTTTAATGGTTACTATAGCCTTGTAGTATAATTTGAAGTCAACTAATGTGATCCCTCCAGATTTATTCTTTATGTGTAAGAATGCTTTGGCTATTAGGGCTCTGTTTGGTTTCAAATGAAGGTTAGGATTACTTTTTTTTCTAGATTTGTAAAATTTGATGGTATTTTGATAGGGATTTCATTGGCTGTATACATTATTTTGGGCAGTACAGACATTTTAATGATGTTGATTCTACCAATCAAGATATGTTCTTCCATTTGATTGTGTCATCTGCAATTTCTTTTATCAATATTTTGTAGTTCTCATTGTAGAGATCTTTCGCCTTAAGTGTATTCCCAGGTATTTTGTTTTCTTTATAGCTATTGTAAATGGTCTTGAGTCCTTGCTTTGACTCTCAGCTTGACTGTTATTAGTATAAAGAAATGCTACTAATGTGTATATTGATTTTTTAATGTGAGACTGCTGGATTTATTTATCAATTCCAGGAGTCTTTTGGTGAAATCTGTAGGGTTTTCTAGATACAAAATAACATCATCAGCAAATAGGGATAGTTTGACATCCCCTCTCCTGATTTAGATGCTCTTTATTTCTTTCTGTTGCCTTATGGTTATGGCTTGGACATCCAATACTATATCGAATAGAAGTGCTGACAGTGGGCATGCTTGTCTTGTTCCACTTCTTAGGGAAAAGGCTTTCAACTTTTCCCCATTCAGCATAATGTTGGCTGCGAGTTTGTCATATATTGCTTTTACTATTTTGAGGTGTGTTCCTTCTATGTCCAATTTGTTGATGGCTTTTACATTGAAAGAGTGCTGGATTTTATATAATGCTTTTTCTGCATCTATTGAGATGATCATGTATATCACTGTACATCCGAATACTGTCAGGCTCCTTTTTATTGTTTTCCAAATGATTATTGCTTGGGGTAAGTTTCTGTTACCAGTTTATTTTATTTTATTTTTTAATCAGGTACCATAGGAAGGTAAGGCAGCACATGGATTAATACCTCCTCCAGTTAGTGATTCTTGGCGCTAGGCATTTTTAAAATTTTTATTTCAGGGTATTATGAGGGTACAAACATTTTGGTTATATTTTACGTGTTTGCCTCACCCAAGCAAGGGTTAGAGGCATGCCCTTCCCCTCTACAATGCTCACCGTGCCCTTAAGTGGTGAGTTTACCTTCCCCAGCCCCCTAATCCCTGGAGAATATTGCTACCATGTGAGCACCATAGTGTTAATCAGTTAGTGCCAATTTGATGGCAAGTACAAGTAAGGCCTGTTCTTCTGATCTTGTGATACTTCACTTCAGATAATGGGCTCAAGCTCAATCCAGGAAGATATAAGAGGTGCTAGATCCCTGTCATTTCTTGTAATTGAGTAATATTCCATTGTAAACATATACCAAATTTTAATAATCCACTCATGAATTGACGGGCACTTGGGTTGTTTCCATATCCTTGCAATAGTGAATTGTACTGCCATAAACATTCGGATTCAAGGGAACATGCCTGGGATTCCTATGCTTATCACAGAATCAGTCTGAATATTAGCAAAGCATGTAAATATTCCTGTTACTGTGTTTCACCTCTCAGATTAATACACTTAGGAATTTTAACTTGAAATTAAATTGATCCTGGATTTGTTTAATTCTCTTACCACTGGAATTCAGACTTCTGGCCAACTCCCTGATGGTTTGGTGAACATCTCACTGAGGCAACATATAAAAGTCATCCTGCCACTTCCTTGCTTCACATTTTTGAGTGATAAACTGCAGAATTTTCAGTGCAGTCTTACAAGCTTGTGCGATCTAGGTCATGCTTAGCTCTGCAACCTCATCTGGCTTCACTTTCTCTGTGGCTTTAGGCCCAACCACCCAGACTCTCTTTCTCTTCCTCTAATATGTTAAGATATGTCTCAGCTCAGGCCTTTGCTCATTTAGTTTTCTCTGCCTAGAATATCTTCCTCCCTTCCTTTTTCCTGCTTTGCTCCTAGTTCTTCAATCTTCTGAGGAACGCCTTCCATCATTATTCGAGCTACATTAAGCCCTCTAGTTATATTCTCTCTTTGATCCCCATATCTTTCCTTTGAGGCAGGCCCTGATGTCAGTTGTGGTTTTACTGTCTGCCTCCTCCATTTGTTAAAGACAGGCACTGTATCTGTCCTTGTCTTTTATTTGCAACAATTAGCAGAGGACTTGGCATCTGCAAGCATTAGATGATAGATTCTTTTCTTGTGTCCCCAGTTACTGAAACTTTAAGTTGCTGTAGGCACAATGTTAGTTATGACATTTATTACTAAAAGATAGTGCTTTTCATTTCTTTTCATCTCAAGGTCTCAAATTCCTCTCTTAATGATTACATTATGATATCCCATTATGGTAACCACTAAGCAATGTTCTCTTTTTATAATTGTAAATTGAAATGACAGATGAAAATTGAAATAGAGGCAAAAAAAATCTTTGAAACATTCAAAGGGAATTAACCAGCTCATACAGATTTAAAATACTTCTAAGTCATTCTTTTCTCCACTAATAATTATTGTCTTGTCTATATTTACATAAATAATGAATGCCTTTTTTCTTCACATATATATATTTATACACATACACACACATATGTATTCCACATATGAGAAAATGAGCACACATATTATTTGCCTCTGTGTTGGCAACTTTGTCATTACATAATTGGCTGTGGGTTAGTGGACTTTTCTGCCTTCTAGTATAATATCTTACATGTGCACCATGTTTTCCCTACACCTAAAGTATTATTTCAAACAGTCAATTTTTTTCTCATAAAACTCTTGCTTTCTAGAGCTATGTTTGGATAGCTCTAGACATTTGGAACTGAATTGAGAAAGCCTTGAGGTTAGTTAATTTTATATCAAAACATATTTAACTAGATAGATTATGGTATCTCTTGTACTATGTACAAGGAAATCTCAAAGGTTGTCTTTTACGAGAAACTTGGCAAATTAGTAAACAATGTCCTTTAAAAGCTTTCTAAAAGAATTTCTTACTAGATTTGAAGCCAGCTTTAATAGCAATGAAAGTAAATTTCCCTTGCCAACTGTTTAATTGCTTAATTTGCCTTATAATTAAAATGTACTCCCTCCTATTTAATCTACTCTCTCTCTACCACACACTCAGCCATTTTTATTTCTCTTATTTAACCTAATAATAAAAATTGCTATCTTTTCTTTGTACTAGACATTAATGATAATTTGGGGAAATTTTTCTCATAATAGTATGTCACTGTTCTCCATCCAGTGGAAATTATTCTGGGTTTCTTTGCAGGCTTGAAATATGGTCCTATAGTTTATATCATTCAATTTCATACATAGCTTGAAAGACAGATTGTATTTTTAATGATTTATGTATATTCATATTGCAGTTTCCCTCATACTCAAGATGTAATTTATGGCATCTCATTGAAGGGCACCTTCAAATAGTTATGCCTTAGGTGGAATAATGTATATGTTTGTTGCTTTTACAATAAGTTGGGATACCTCCTGATACTCAAATAGAGAAGTATGAATTCAAATACCTTGCTTTTTTTTTTTAAACATAGCTAAGTTTAGTTTATCATATAAGGGATCTCAATAAGGTGTGTCTTTAATTATTTTGATGTATGTTTCTGCCCTGTGAGAATGTCCCTAATACTTAGTGTTTTGTTCTTAAGATTCAGTTTACTTTTTTTTTTTGAAAAAGCACTAATATACCCAAATCAAAAGACACAAACTAGAGTGAGAAATAAAATACATAGCATTTATTTTTCCTCTATTCTTCCCAAATATGAGAGAATCTCATATAACTTTGAAAGAGACTCTTTTTTATTAATGACTAAACTTGATTTATATTTCTAGTAGGTTCAAGGAATTCTTTCATATGGCAGCATGATCGAGTATTGCAGGATGCAGTCTGGTTTTAAAACTGCAGGGGAAAAACTGTAAGTCCTCAGAAAAATGACTCTGGAATTTCAAAGATTCACACTTGGGGAATTCATTCATGAAAATTTCATTAATTCCTATAGGAATTATTATCAAGGGATGTTGATCAGTAGCATGTTTTTTTTTCTAATCACTGCTGGTCACACCATTAATACAGTACTGATCTTCTAACCACTAAGTTATAATCAATTAGCCGCAATTAGTATTAACCACACAGATCAAACAGCACCTGGATAGCCTACATTAGGTAAATGATTTCCAAATCACATTTATATACAAATTCTATTAATTTCACTAACAGTAAAAACATATTTTTCCTTTTTTCTCTCCCTAGACATGTAAAACTGTGGGTTACTGGAAGCCCATAGGTACTCCATTGTAAGTGAATCTCCAGCAGTTACCCCAGAAAACTGCTCTTTGGAAGCATCAAGAATCTTTGCCTGAGTTAATGGCCACCCTCCAGTCTTCTTCTCCCCACTGTCCACCATTAGCCCCCGGGGTTGGGTTCCATGCTGCCACCGCGTTTGTGACCAACCGTCTGCCTAACCTGGCTTTGCACTAGTTCTACCATGTGCTGGGTTTGGTTCTGCCTCAGTTTTCTAATAGGATTAGAAGCAAGAGTATAAATGACCTTCAAATAGGTAGAGTATTCATTTCAAGTTTAATTTAAAATTTTTAATTTAATTAACGTAAAGATGAGTTTAAAAAATTCAGAAGCAAAATTGTGTTTAATTATTGAGATTTATAAAAGATGAACTTTCTTTTAGACGTAAAAAAGTGAGAACAAATTTCATTTTACACGTTCTATCCTACACTCAGATATATCAACGTAGGCTGCAGGTCTTCCTGAACTTCCCTTTAATCTGATTTTGTGTTGAAAAATATTAGCAGGAGCTTGGTGTGGAAAGGCATTTTTAAAGAAAGTCCTGCATCCACTTATTTTGAAAAACCCTCAGCAAAGAGCAGGAAGCTATGCAACCTGGATAAGCACTGATTGAAGAGTTTATTATATTTATAATTTTGAACTCTATGACACCTTAGAGAAAAGTTTAAAAAAATTTATTTAATGTTTTTTAAATTTAAAATTAGATTTTAATTGATGTCTAGTTTGGTTTATGGTTTTCTTAAAGTTTCAGTACAAAAAAAGGATTATGAGTATCTTTACTTGTAAACATGACAAGTATAGACTTTCTGATTGCAGCAAAGTGTAGAAGTAATAGGGCAATAAATTACTGCTAAGTAGCTGGATTAAAAAAAAACACAAACAAAACTAAATACTGCATTGCAGATTCCTACTGTGAGCTTTTCTTTTTTCTTTCTTTCTCTTTTTTTTAAATAATATATGTGCAATCATTCTCCCCAGAACTATCACAGCTTGAATTGAAATAATCGCCCTAATTTGTATGGCAAAAAAGCACCCTCATTTGTGCTGATAAAATGCAACTCATGGTAACTCCAATCCTGTGGTTTTAATGTGATTCAAAAAGCTGTCTGCAATAAAGGAATGTATTAGAGATGCTAAAAGCTGATGCCATTTTGTATTTGTAAAGTTTTGGAACACTTTAGCTGATGGGGAAAATGTGCACTAGATTTTCTGATAATTTTCCATTCACCAAAATTTATTTCCATACCCAGAAACTTTATGTTGTGAAGACTTGTCAATCTATTGGGTACCTATGGGTTCCCAGTATTGTGAGCTGGATATAACCGCAGTTTACATGAACCTCTTACAAATGGCAAAAAGTCATCAGAAGATAGAAATTAAAAGAGCTGGTTTATTTGATTGAAATAAAATATTTCTAGGGGGCCTAATTCACGTTAGACTGTTTCAAAGGACACTCAAAGAACAGAAACCATGGAGGTAGTTTATTTACCTGGCACTAATGTCCACACAAAAAACCTGAAAACAATAGCTTAAACACATCTGGGATTTCAGGTTTTCAGAGAAGTTGGAAGTGTATTTATTACCCCTCGTTATCCTCTCAGAAGTTCTGTAAGTCAATTTTGGACTTATGACTTTTAGGGCTTTGAAAAGTCAAATGGTTCTAATCATCTGCTCAACAAGCTCTGTCTTGGCAACTCCATTTAAATGATTTACATTTCCACTCTTCCTCCTCTGGCCCATGACACCCCACCCACTCCACCCACACTAATCTCCCCGCCTCTTATCTGCCTAGAGTGTTACATGGATTACTTCATTTTATGTGTTTTGTTGATTCGCTGTCTTGTCCTTTAGAATGTAAGTGCCACAGGGCAGAGGTGTTTTTTTTGTTCTCTGGTGCCCAAATCTGTGCCATGTGGAGCTTAATTAACAGCCCTCGAGTGAGTGGGCAGTTCCTGTGGCCACAGACCAGTCAAGTCCCAGCCTCTTAATAGGATGCTAGTCCTCACTGGTCCTTGGGAAACCACAGAGCAGTGGTTTTGGGGTGGAAAAGGATGAGTGATAGGTTTGCTCAATTCCTCTGCCAGAGGGAAGGAATGGCCCACAAGTGGCATTGGCTCCAGGTTTGGCCAAGGCTGTGGACCCAAACATCCAGAAGATTCCCAGGTGGGTGAAAGCCCCCCCCAAGGCCAACTCTCTTCTAATCTCCATGGGAAGTCAAGCTGGGGACAGCCCATCCTGCTAGAAGAAGGGAGGACCTCTGTTCCTGTGAGCTCCCTGTTTCATGAGCCATTCTAGCCAAATGTTGAACCTGAGGAAGGGGTCATGGGAACCCCTGACTTTTAGCCAAGTCAGACAGAAATTCAGGTAATGTAGGGACCGACTAGTTGTAATTGGTGTCTAAGGTGGGGGGAAGCCTTATGGGACTGAGCCCTTAGCCTGTAGGGTCTGTACTAACTCCAGATATTTTGTGCCATAATTGAATCCAAGACACCAAGTCAGTGTTTGGGGAGTTGGAAAATGTGTTGGTGTGAGAAACACCCCCCCCCAACACGTGATGTCGGAGTGAGGTGCTGAGCCTAGAAGAAGATACGGGTTGTTTTGCTATATGGACTCCATGACTCCAATTTACATGTGCTAGATCTTTCTGTATTTTTCATCACTTTGTTTCTCTGCACTTCCTTCTGGAACTTAGGTGAGGGGAAATTATTTAGGATGCATGGACCACACTTTGAACACTGCTCTCTGTGGTGTTAACTCTTCAAAATTCCAATCAGTTCCCCTTCTTAATGGGCTCTGAATTCTGGTGGTTTTTCTTCTTAGCCCCACAGGTGGTTGGAACACAGGGTTCATCATCTCAACCTCTTTTTGGCCTGTGTTATGAGCAGATTCCCCTGACAAATATGGAAAGACAAGATTCATATCTCTGGATTTTCTTCTTGGGAGCCTCAACTCCACAGTTCCTCACCATCTCTTTAACTCTATGTTCCCTTAGTATACATATTTAAAACATATTCCTTAGCATATCCAGTTGTTCTTTTGGGAAGGGCTGTTCAAATTCCTTGTTCTGCTAATACTGGCAACAGATCTCCACCTATTTCACATTGAACAAAGTTTTGCTATCACCTTTAATGCAGGAATAATCAGAAAGTTAAAATGTAGGTTCACCTTACAATTTTTTATTTAGACATTTAAATATGCACAACTTTAAACAGATAGGGAACTTTCATTCTGGGCATTTGGGTAATGAAAGATGCACATCAGGCTGGGTGCAGTGGCTCACGCCTGTAATCCTAGCACTCTGGGAGGCCGAGGTGGGCGGATCATTTGAGCCCAGGAGTTTGAGACCAGCCTGAGCAAGAGCAAGACCCCATCTCTACTAAAAATAGAAAGAAATTAGCTGGACTACTAAAAATAGAAAAAATTAGCCGAGCATGGTAGTACATGCCTGTAGTCCCAGCTACTTTGGAGGCTAAGGCAGGAGGATTGCTCGAGCACAGGAGTTTGAGGTTGCTGTGAGCTAGGCTGATGCCACGACACTCTAGTCCAGGCAACAGAGTGAGACTCTGTCTGAAAAAAAAAAAAAAAAAAAAAAAAAAAAAAAACACATCATAACCATGGTTAAATATGTTGATAAATAAAAAAAAAACATAAAATTTATTTTTTTTCCTATGTGGAAATTCCCGAGATTTGCCAAAAACACAGAACAAACAAGCAAAATACTCTTGAATATTAACATTTTTAAAGATGGTGTAGGGTTTGAGGTGACATGGAGAGATGCCTTCCTCTTCCATTTGAATAAAAGTTCTGCAGCTTCTCACAGGTGGCAGGGAAAGTGGACTGTGTCAAACCAACCAGAGAGCTGGCTTAGATGCGGACGTGTGCCTTCGCCTGAATAAGGAACGCTTGCACTGCTCTGGGTCATAGATGCCACTGAGGTTCTGATGAAACCACTCAATTCTCTTTCTTAAATATAAAAAACTCTATATATATTTAGAGAAAGAAATATTCAGAGATTCCTAGGGTAAGTCCTATTTATGGACCCCAGGGTAAAACTCCTGACCTAGTTTAAATAGTCTGGGGAAAAATCCTTTTTTATCCAAAGTCTTCAAATATGTTTATTTCTTAACTGGGAGAATCCAGTTGTGAATGTGCACATACACATGCCCTATATATTCATATGTTAGGAGGCTTTGCTTGAATTTCTTTCAACTTGCTCATGTAAATCTAGCGAAATCACCCGAAAATGGCTAATCAGAAACTTCACTTTCATAAACAAAAACAAGTGTATATATGGGCAAAACAAATGCCTGGGAGTGTCCATTTTCATGTATGCTTACAACTAGCAAGTATTTTAAAAAAATTATACATATTTGAAACTGAAATAGTACAATTTATTAAAAAAATTTTTGAAAATTTACACTTGAGACCTTTTTTTTGGCTTTTTGTATAATCTTACATTACCACCACTTAATACCACTTTATATACAGTATAAATTTAGCATCTATATTTATAGACCATGGAAAGGGTTAAGTTCAAAAAATGATTTTAAGTGTTAACTTTATTTCTATTACTTTGCACATTCATTTGAAAATATTTACCTGCTGAGAAGCAACATAAAATAGCAAATTTTCCGTATGTAACAAATATTTTCTTTAATATGTTTCTATCATAGTGCTTAAAAAATCAGGAAAGTGATGCTGTAATATAGTTTATGTTGTATTATTGCTATTTTTAGTTTATCTTTCAAGATTAAAAGACTTTAATTCTAAGCTGATAAAAATGCTGGTTTAATTATGGAGTAGCTGAAATATGGCAAAGCCTTATTAATTTAGAGTCATTAATACAACATTTAAGATAATTTGAAAAGAAAAATTGCTATTTATGCAATTTAGAGATAAACCATTTTGGAAAGCAAGGTAAGTATATACAAGATTTTATGGGGAGTATTTGCTATTCTAAGAGGACTTTTCAGTCACATTAACAACGTCAGTTTGCCGAGTTAATTGTGAAAGACTTTTCCTGGACCTTAGTGCAGCTCCAGTAGGGCCTCTGTTCTGCTGCCCTTTATCAGCATGGTTCATTATGCTGTCCACATGTAAGAGAATGGCTCCTCTTTTTAATGTCCCGGAATTTATTCTTTACTTTATATAGAAAAACCTCCATGTTCCTGTTAATCCAAACGTGAGTGCAAACCAGTCTTGTACTGGGCTCCGTTCATGGAGTCCAGCAGACCTGATGCCAAAAGCAGCAGCACATGGCCAAAACAATCAGGCGAAGTATAAAAATTAAATAACACTTACAGCCATTTGTTACCATGTGGAAATCAAAATCAATCAAAGTCATTAGGTAACCTAATTAGGTAAAAAAGTACATCTATCTCAGATGCATTTAGTTACACGGATGAGGGACACAGAAGCTGACAGTGCCTTGAGGGTTGAAGCCCGTAGGGCCCTCTGTGGATCCCTTTCAAACCATTACTGGGGACTGTAAACGCTCATCTGTTTCATATCCACTATGTAACCAAAGACTATAAAACACATGGATTGTTGGAGGCCCTAGCTGATGGAAAACACAAGTAAAAATATAATCTGAGCAAATTAAGAACAGTAAAGGAATAAGTGTTTATAAAATAATATAATTATCCACCAGAAAAACTTAAAGTAATATGGGAAAAAATATTATAGTGTTTTAGCAGTTTTGTTGGATAAAAGGTTACAGAAAGACGTTTTCCTTTTTCCCAGCTTTATTTAGGTATAATTGACAAAATTATGTATATTTAAGGCAGGTGTCCTCAAACTGTGGCCTGTGGGCCACATGTGGCCCGCTGAGGACATTTATCTGGCCTGCCAGGTGTTTTTGCCGCTGCCTGTCCTGCTTAGCAGCACACTCATTCCGGGCCCACAGTGCGCATGTGTGGAATGCACGCCGCACTCTCCAACGGCCCTCCAACGGTCTGAGGGACGGTGAACTGCCCCCCTGTTTAAAAGTTTGAGGACCCCTGATTTAAGATGTTTTGATATGTGTATACATTGTGAAATGATTACCACAATCAAGCTAATTAACATATCCGTCACCTCACATAGTTTTCTTTGTGTGTGTGTGCAGTGAGAATATTTAAAATATACTTTCAGCAAATTTCAAATATAGAATACAGTATTATTAACTATAGTCACTATGCAATGCACCAGCTCTCCAGAACTGATCCATCCTGCACACTGAAACTTGTACCTTTGACCAACATCACTCCATTTTCCCCATCACCCTAGTCCCTGGCAACCACCATCCTACTCCCTACTTCTGAGTCTGACTTTTTTATGTTTCACATGTATGTGAAATCATGCAGTATTTGTCATTCTGAGCCTGGCTTATTTCACTTAGCATAATGTCCTCCAGATTCATCCAGGTTGCCCAGATGACAGGATATCCTTCTTTTTAAAGACTGAATAATATTCATCTGTGTCTGTGTGTGTGTATGATATTATATATATATATGATATTATATATATATATCACATTTTCTTTATCCATTAATATGTCAATAGACACTACAGTGATTCCATCTCTTGGCTATTGTAAATAAAACTATAATAAACAAGGGAGTGCAGATATCTCAACAATGTACTGATTTCATTTCCTTTGGATATATACCCAGAAAGTGGATTGCTGGATGATATAGTAGTTCTAATTTTAATTTTTTGAGAAGCCTCTATGCTGTTTTCCATAATGGCTGAATTAATTTATATTCCTACCAACAGTATACAAAGATTCCAGTTTCTTTACATCCTCACCAATGCTTATCTTTTTTTTTTTTTCTTTTTTAGATAATAGCCATTTTATCAGGTATGAGGTGATACCTTGTGCTTTTGATTTGCATTTCTCTGATGGTTATTGATGTTGAGTATGTTTTCATATACCTGGTGACCATTACATGTCTTCTTTCTAGAAATGTCTATTTTGGTCCTTCGCCCATTTTTAGATTGGGTTATTTATTTTCTTGCTGTTGTTTGTGCTCCTTATATATTTTGAGTATAAACCCCTTATTGGATATATGGTTTGCAATATTTTCTTCCATTCTTCAGGTTGTCTCTTCATTCTGTTGATAGTTTCCTTTGCTGTGCAGAAGCTTTTTAATTTAATACAAACCCATTTGTCAATTTTTGATGTTGTTACCTGTGATTTTGAGATCATATTCAAAAAATCATTGCCTGGACCAATGTCATGAAGCTTTTCCACTATGTTTTCTTATAGCAGTATTACAGTTTCAGGTCTTATATGTAAGTCTTTAATCTACTTTGAATCAATTTTTATATCTGCTGTGACATAAATGTCTAATTTTATTATTCTACATGTATCATTTAATGAAGATATTGTCTTCCCAGTATAATTTAATGAAGAGATTGTCTTCTTCCCGCAGTGTGTCCTTGATATCTTTGTTAAAAGTCAACTGACTTTAAATTTGTGGATTTATTTATTGGCTCCATATTCTGTTCTGTTGGTCTATATGACTACTTTTATGTAAGTACCATGCTATTCTGATTACTGTAACTTTGTAATAAATTTTGAAATCAAGTAGAAAGATGCCTCCAGCTTTATTCCTTTCACTTAAGATTGCTTTGGCTATTCAGGGTCTCTTGTGGTTTTATATGAATTTTAGGATATTTTTCTATTTCTGTGAAAAATATTATTAGAATTTTAATAGGGATTCTATTGAATCTGTGGATTACCTTGGGTAGGATAGACATTTTAACAATAGTAATTCTGTCATTTCATGAACATGGAATATCTTGCTATTATTGTTGTGTTCTTTAATTTTGTTCATTAGTGTTTTATAGCTTTCAGTGTACTGATTTTTTGTGTCTTTAGTTAAATTTGTTCCTAAATATTTTATTTTTGATATTATAAATGTGAATGATTTCTTTTTCAGATAGTTTGTTGTTAATGTAGAGAAATGCGGCTGGTTTTTGTATGCTGGTTTTTGTACCCTATAACTTTACTGGCTTTGTTTATTACTGCTAACAGTTTTCGGGTGGGGATTTTAGGGTTATATATAAAAATATATAAAATTATGTCATTTGCAAAGAAAGAAATTTCACTTCTTCTTTTCTATTTTGGGTGACTTTTATCTCTTTTTCTTGCCTAACTGGTCTGGCTAGGATTTCTAGTACCAGGTTAAATAGAAGTGGCAAGAGTGAGCATCCTTGTCTTGTTCCTGATTTAGAGGAAAAATTTTCAGCTTCTAATCATTGAATATGATGTTAGTTGTGAGTTTGTCATATATGATCTTTACTACAGTGAGGTACATTCCTTCTATACTTAATTTGTTAAGTTTTACCATAAAATGATGTTGAATTTTGTAAGATTTTTTCTGAATCTATTGAGATGATTGTATTAATATGATCTTTATCCTTTATCTTGTTAATGTAGTGTATCATGTTTATTGACTTGTGTATGTTGACCCATTCTTGCATCCCAGAGATAACCTCCACTTGGTCCTTTATTGTGCTGTTGAATTCAGTTTGCTAGTATTTTGTTGAAGATGTTTCCATATGTGCTCATCAGCAATACTGGCTTGTAATTCTCTTTGCTTGTCTGGCTATGGTATAATAATAATTATAACAGGATAATTCTGGCCACATAAAATGAGTTTGAAAGTATTCCTTCCTCTTCTAAATTTTGGAAAAGTCTGAAGAATTGGGCTACTTTCCTCTTTAAATGTTTGATAGAATTCACAAGTGAGGTTGACAGGTCCTGAGCTTTTCTTTTTTGGAGGTTTCTGATTACTGATTCAATATCCTTACTCATAGTTGGCCTGCTCAGGTTCTCTATTTCTTTTTGATTAAGTTTCTGTGGGTTGTATGCTTCTATGATTTTATCCATTTCTTCTAGGTTATCAAATTTGTTGGTATGTAATTGTTCATAGTAGTCTCTTATGATTCTTTGTACTTCTGTGTTATCACCTTAATGTCTCCTCTTTCATTTATAATTTTACTTATTTGAGTCTTTTTTTCTTACTATAGCTAAAAGTTTGTCAATTTTGTTTATCTTTTAAAAAAACCACCTCTTAGTTTCACGGACCTTTTCTATTGTTTTGTTAGTGTCTGTTTCATTTATTTCTGCTTTGACCTTTACTATTTCTTTCTTTTTTGACTTGGGTTTAGTTTGTCATTCATTACTAGTTCCTTGAAATGTAAAGCTAGGTTTTTGTTTATATCTTTCTTTTTCTTAATGTAGGCATTTATTGCTACAAATGTACCTCTTACAAGTACTTTTGCTATATCCCACACTTTTGGTATATTGTGTTTCCATATTCGTGTCAAGATATTTTTTGATTTCCCTTTTGATTTCTCTTTTGACCCATTCATTGATGCCAATGAGATGCCACTATAAACCTATTAGAATGGGTTATACTTTCAAAAAGTGATGATAATACCAAGTGGTAGTGAGAATATTGAGCAATTGGAAATACTCTTGTTCATTGTTTGTAAGAATACAAAATGTTATGGACACTGGAAAGTAGTTAGTAATTTTTTATTAAATTAAATATGTTTTACTGTATGACCCAATGCTTGGGGCCACCACAAGCTTACTGGCCAACTGTTGATCAGAATGCTACTTAGTGGTAGATCCAGAATCAGTTGTAAAGGCAGCTACAAGATAATGAAATTGTCTTAGGATTGACATCTAATGATTGAATGTTGCCAAGTTTTGCCACCTCCTGGCAGTGTGCCTTTAAATAAGTTATTTAACCTTATTGAGTCTATCTGTTATTCATAGATTAAATGGAGACATGCCAGCCCTGCAATCATACACTAGTATGAATTCTTTAAAGTTGTTAAGTGTTCTCTACTTCACAAGAAAATATTTAGGGAATGTTATTATTATTATTATTATAGTAATCACTATCATCTATATTTTCATATTACCAATCTGAAACTCTTCAAGCACATTGCCAAAATGGAATAGAATGAAGGTTATCAAGGATGTTTTAACAGGGCATATACCTCTTCTTGCCCACAAAGTGGTCCTTTTTCATTACAGAACACAGATGCTCACTAGGGCAAGAGCATGAGTCAGGGCTGGATATTCACATAAATGACTTTCTCTTTTCTCTGTTTAATAAAAATGACTTTTTTCTTTCCTGTAGTTATAGTTATAACTACCCACTCAATTTTTGAAAAACAGATAGAACTACATTGGGCTAATTCAGTAGTATATTTTAAATCATCACCTTTCAATTCTATACTAATTATGTCACAGAAATTAATAATAATAAAACATTATAAATACAATTGATGATTAGGAATATTTCTATTGCTCAAAATATGGTTTTATTTTATGTTTTATTGAACTTATTGAATTCAGGATTTCAGTTCCATTTTTTCCCCAGAGAATGTTTTGACTATAAATTCACCTGATAATTATAAAAGATATGAGGATGATATTACATATAATTTGTTTAGTTATGTAATTTGATATACTATTATGTCCACTTTTATATTACTGTTTTTTTAAATAATGCATGTCATTACTTAATTTAAACATTGGTATTATATGCACTTGTATTTATTCAGATTTAAAAACTGTTTTTCTCCTGTTTTAGCATTTTCTCTCATTAGGTATAAAACTATTAAACTAAATACTGTATTTGAATTTTTTACACTGTTTAGTAGATTTTTAAATTTCATTTTATATTATATTTTCAATAAGTTCTAATCATAGTATGTGAAGTGTTGTGCTTAAAGATTTAAATACTAATAGCCATTACATTTAGTTTTTTTTTCCACAATGGCTACTCCATTCTAGACTGACTAGAATGAACTCCCTGACCACCACAATTTGGTTTAGAATCTCTTTATGAACTTTCCAGAAGCATTATTTAATTTGTATAACAATTGACCATAATTAAAATGTAGGTAATTAGAGGAAATAGAGATCTAACTAGGAGTTAAGGATTCTGTTATAGTGCTTCTGGCACCTTGTTAATCATCAAGTAAAGAAAATGCTGAAAAATCCCAACTTCAGTAGAGTATTGATCTTCCCAGTGCACTTCAGACTCTCTATAAATAGTTTTCTTAAACATACAAATTAAGTGTATTAGAAAAGATAAGCAATCTTTGGTTCACTAAATAGAATTGTAAAGAGTTTTACAATTGTTTCCTTCCTAAGCTTTAACAGACACCAGAAAAATTTATTTGTGAAGACCAAGACAACTCTAATGCAGTTTTATGATTCATTAACTTCAATAGTTAATTTCCATAAATTAACCAGTCACTCAATTTTATGTCAATTGACAATTGTTCTTTAATTTTTAAAACTATTTTTACATCAATACACTTCTTTGGATGTCTTCAGACTGTTACTTTAATTACATCAATTCAATTAAGTCAACTAAATGTTTTAGAAGAAAGAAATTCTTACAGAAAACATGAAGTTTCCAAATAGTAGAATATTATATATATCAGTAGGTATTAAAAGTGAAAACAAAATAAAACAACAAAAAAGCCTCCTGTAGTAACTCTCAACATTTTAAAGTGCTATGTTATATTGTATATGGTTATTAGCAATTCAAATAATTCACTGTCTCCATTAAGACTTGAAGAGGAAAAATAAAGAATTGCAATGTATTTATTCTTCTCCAGCTCAGCTAACACTATGACCTTCATCCCTTGTGCAAAGATGAAAGGGGAAGTAGGAGAGTAAAGACAGAGAATTTAAAATTAAGAAAATTAGAGAAAAAAGAGGAAGCAAAAGGTGGAAGGAAATTTTTGACTGCTTTACAGCCTACCAGAAAGAGAAGGGTAAATTCACACATAAAAAGTAAATGGAGTAGGATGTTCTTCTATCCTGTAGTCCTGTCTTCCTCTCCAACGCCCAGCTACTGGTATGTGTGCATGCATGCACACACATACATATTTCAGGTCCTCTTTTGTATGATTTTACACATATAATAAAATTCTTTGGAAAATTTATGACTATGTAGCATATTATCTTCTGTAGGGATTAAGTTTTGCCAAGATCAGATAAAACAAATTGAACACATTATATCATCTTAAATTGCAAATGAGCTACAGAAAACATTAATCTTGCTCAGAGATGGAAATGATAGCCTTTTATTTTACATGGTTTATGTTGAAACTAAAAATTATTATACATTTATTTATTACTTATATCTATCCTTAAAGGCTAGAGGACTTTTGAAGAAGTGGTGCTGTTTATTTCTCAATTTGATCTAAAATTTTTGATGTGACATGTTTAATGGAAATGTGATTAAACCAGGCATCGTTGGCCCACATGCTTGTGTAGCACTCAGACAGGACGCAGTGAGTGTGTCTGATCAAGAGACTTGACCTTTCCAGGACTCAGTTTTCTTATCTGTAGAATTAAAGAAATTATCTTTTTGGTGTGATTGTTCTGTTAAATTAGACAAAGTATCTCAAGTCCTTTGAACAACATAAAAGACATAGCATGTGCTGAATAGGTGCTGGTGCATTTACAATTGTAGTAGGTAGTTCTCTAGGATATGCTAGCCAATAGGTCAGTCATGATCTCAGATAACAGAAAGCCTGCATCACCCCACGACCAGGCTCACAAAAAGATTCCGTGGAATTCCAATCTGCATAAGGCCTTGTTTTCCAAGGTCAAAATAATTTTTTAATGCATTTTATTAAGATCAATTTTTCTGCCTATTTTCTATTTGATTTCTTGGTCTTCTAGGCCCCCAAAGTATAACCAGTCCCATTTCAGTTCCTGTTGAGCAATGGCTTGCTATCTATTTATAAGTCAGTGTTACAGCCTTAAACCCAGAGGTGTTGGGATCATTGCCACATTCCTCCAAGGCATCTATACCTCATTGCTTGGACACCATAATCTAAGTCCAGGAATGAGGCATGATTGACATTTCCTCCTTTAATTTCTCCTCATATTGCCAAAACCCTTACCAGATGTCTCTAATTTGGTCCAGGCACCAGACAAAATAACATTCAGTTATTTTTTTTGTATCTATTCCATCCACAAACCTCAACTCAAGTAAGAAAGTCAGTTAATTTTTCTTTTTAGCCTCCTTCTATGACTTAAGAGTACTCTAAATTTCTCCATCTTTTCTAACACCTCCTATCAGACCTCAGCATCTTGTAAGTTATTATTTTCTTGTATTTTGACAAACCATATATCCTAAAGTTCAGTCAGTTTTGCTAACCTAAGTCAACTCTTATACTTGAAATTTCTATTTCTTTATACTTTACAGTGGACTAAATATTACAGCCATCAATTGCTGATGTAAACATATTTGCATGACCTAGTCTTGGCTAGCTTGACTCAGGCCCAGTGAAAGGAGTGCCAATGAAGGAGAATCAGATTTTATGGATAACACCTAAACTTTGACACATAACTAAACTGTTTTTGGTCCATGGCACAACAATTGAATTTAGGGTCTTACAGCTGGGTGTTGTGGTTGCACACCTGTAGTGCAAGCCTCTTGGGAGGCTGAAGTAGGAGTATCTATTGAGCCCAGGGTTCAAGGTTGCTGTGAGATATAATGATGCCATAGCACTCCATCCTGGACAACAGAGCAAGAACTTGTCTCTTAAAAAAAATTCTGGGACTTTACTTAATTCATTTATCAATTCCAGGAGTCTCTTGGTTGATGCCTTGGGGTTTTCTAGATATAATATCATATCATATTGGCAAAGAGTGAGAGTTTGATCTCTTCTGCCCCCATTTGGATGCCCCTAATTCCCCTCTCTTGTCTGATTTCTCTGACAAGGACTTTCAGCACTATGTTGAATACAAGTGGAGATAGTAGGCAACCTTGTCTGGTTCCAGGTCTAAGTGGGAATGTTTTCAATTTTTTCCCCATTCAGTATGATGTTGGCTGTGGGTTTATCATATATGGCCTTAATGATTTTAAGGTAGGTCTCGTCTATGCCTATTTTGTTAAGAATTCTTATCATAAAGATGTGTGCTGGATTTTGTCAAATGTTTATTTTGCATCTATTGAGAGAATCATATGGCTTTTGTACTTGCTTTTATTTATGTGGGTGAATTGCATTTATAGATTTGCACATCTCTGGGATAGAGCCCACCTGATCATGGATTATTTATTTTGATGTGCTGTGGGATTCGGTTTGCTAAGATTTTGTTGAGGAATTTTGCATGTGTATTCATGAGGGATAATGGTCTGTAGTTTTGTTTTTCTGTTGTGTACTTTCCTGGCTTTGGTATCAAGGTGATATTGGCTTCATAGAATGAGTTGGAGAGGATACCATCTTTCTCAAAGTTGTGGAATAATTTTTGCAGTATAGGTATGAGTTCTTCTTTGTATGTTTGGTAAAATTCGGGTGTGAACTCATCTTGTCTGGGACTTTTCCTTCTTGGAAGGTTTTCAATTGCTGTTACAATTTCTGTGCTTCATGTTGGTCTGTTCAGTGCACACAAATCAGTGGCATTCATATAAGCCAATAACAGTTAAGCCAAAACTGAAATAAAAAATGCAGCACCTTTTACAATAGCTTCAAAGAAAGTTAAATATCGAATATTTATAATGAAATAGGTGAGGGACAAATACAGGGAGAACTATGAAATAATAAGAAAAGAAATTGTAGAAGATATAAACAGATGGATAACTCTACCTTGCCCATGGATTGGCAGAATCAACATTGTTAAAATGTCCATACTACCCAAAGGGATCTACAGAATTAATTCAGTCCCTATCAAAGTACCATCATCATTCTTTACAGATCTAGAAAAAATAATTCTACACTTGGTATGGAACAAGAGAAGACCTCATATAGCCAAAGCAATCTTAGGCAAAAAGAACAAACTGGGAGGTATCAGTCTACCAGACTTAAAGATGTACAACAAAGCTATAGTAATTAAAACAGCATTGTATTGGCACAAGAACAGAAATATAGATCTTTGGAACAGGACTGAGAATACAGAGTTGAAAGCATCTGCATATTGTTATCTAATCTTTGACAAAGCAGATAAAAATATACACTGGAGAAAAGAACCTCTTTTCAATAAAATGTACTGGGAAAACTAGATAGCTACATGCAGAAGATTGAAACTGGATCCCCAACTCTCACGTCTTACAAAAATAAATTCACAATGGATAACAGATTTAAACCTAAGGCATGAAACCTTAAGAATCTTAGAATAAAATGTAGGGAAGACTCTTTCAGACATTGGCCTAGGCAAAGAATTTATGAAGAAGACCCCCAAAGCAATCACCACAGCAACAAAAATAAATAAATGGCACCTGATCAAACGAAAAAGCTTCTGCACAGCCAAGGAAACTATCATTAGAGTGAACAGACAACCTATAGAATAGGAGAAAATATTTTCTCTCTGCACATTCAATAAAGGGCTAATAACAAGAATCTATATAGAACTAAAAAAAAAATCGACAGGAAAAAATCAAACAACCCCATCAATAAATGGGCAAAGGATATGAATAGAATCTTTTCAAAAGAAGACAGAATAATGGCCAGCAAACATATAAAAAAATTCTCAACATCTCTAATCATCAGGGAAATGCAAATCAAAACCACAATGAGATATCATCTAACTCCAGTCAGAATGGCCTTTATCATAAAGTCCCAAAACAACAAATGCTGGCGAGGATGTGGAGAGAGAGGAACACTCTTACACTGCTGGTGGGACTGCAAATTAGTACAACCTCTATGGAAAATAATTTGGAGATACCTCAATGAACTACAAACAGAAATACCATTTGATTCATCAGTAGCACTACTAGACATCTACCCAAAGCAACAAAAGACATTCTGTAATAAAGACATGTGCACTTGAATGTTTATGGCAGCACAATTCACTATTGCAAGGATGTGGAAACAACTCAAGTGTCCTTCAATCCATGAGTGGATTAATAAAATATGGTACAGTGGAATACTACTCAATTACAAAAAACAATGGTGATCTAGCACCTGTTATGTTATCCCGGATAGAGCTTGAACCCATCCTCCCATATGAGGTACCACAAGAATGGGAGAATAAACACCTCATGTACTCACCATCAAATTGGCACTAACTGATCAACACTAAGGTGCTTACATGGTAATAATATTCATCGAGGGGTGGGCGTGGGAGTGGGTAAACTCACAACTAATTGATGTGGTGAGCATTGTATGGGGGAAAGGCATGCCTCTAATCCTGGCTTGGGTGAGGCAAAGTTGTAACATGTAACCAAAATGTTTGTACCCCAATATTATTCTAAAAATAAAATTAAATTAAAAAGGTGAATTTTAGGTAAAACATAAAAATAACCATATTAATACAGAAAAATGTTATATATTATAATTAAAAATAACTTTAAAAATAAAAAAATCAGTATCATACAACCAAATGGCAATGATGCTTTTGGGTTCTTGTCATGTGTTCTAGACAAATGAGATAATTTTTATCATGATTTTATTTCTATTATAATATTATGCAAAGAATATATATAATTCTGATCAGCATTGATATGCCTACACTGCTAATGGAGAGTTAATGATCTCTGTCTTTACCCAGAAAAATGCACTATTATAACTTAGTATATTATTTTATGCAAGTGGAATATTGTCTAGGTATCAAATGACAGTTGCAGAGAGACAAAGGTAATTTCCTAGAAAACGTGCTTTAATAATGAAAAATATTGAGATAAACATAGAAAAAATACAGTAAATTAACTGGATATTTCCAAATACCTGTTCAACCAAAGTTAAAATGTGGGGTTTTTTTTGTTTTCTTCTGTATCGTTGGCATTTTTTAGACATAGACTTTATTTATATCACAACATATTATATCACTGATAATTTTAAATATTTATAGTGATTTGTATATAAATATATTTATTGTTATATAATTTATTATTAATTAGTACATAAATAAATAGAATATATTTAGCTCAGCATACCTAAATTGTTACTATTTGTAGTGAATTAAGAGGGCGCAGTCAATAGGTGCACAGAAGCCTCTCCATTTTCATTCATGAAAACAATATTAAATTGAGTCAAAGAATATTGTGTAATGAATTGAATAAAAAAGGGTATTCATCAGGATAATCTTGCTTCAAAAACATTTATTTACTATATCAAACAATCCATTCTTGCATTCTATATTGATGAAACACCTTAAGCAATTGCCCTTCTACATTTTACTTTACTGTTTTTTGTATACATTTCTAAAATTCACTTAACATTAATGTCATCTTGTGTACTGTGTTATATTAGCTATCTGCACTGATTTTGCTCACTAGATACTTGTTAAAGTTATACATTGCTGTACTACTCAGATATAAAGTTGATGAAATTGTTTCTCCATTAATAGTTCTTCAAATATGTGAGAAAAACTTTAGAATATGGAAAACTACCAGTCATGTCCCTTAAAACAGAGTGAGATAAAACAGAGCAAGCAGGAGGTATCTGAGTCTTGCACAAGTACGAACGTCAATGTATTTAGTATCTCAAGAGAAAAAGTGCTCATGAAGAGGTAACATAATAGTCAAAAAATTCAGGAAAATGGTTCATAAATGATGCATCCTAAGACGTGATGGAAAAGAGCCCTGTGGTCACCAGTGTGTGGATGGTGAGTGAATATAGCACGAGGATATAGTCAATCACAAGGGAATACCAAGCAGAAATTGACTGTCAGACAGGATTACTTTTTGTAAGACTTAAGGATGCTGAAATAAATATTGACAGGTAGAGGGTAGAAAATAATGAGAGGGAGGAAAAATGCAGTAAATAAAAATCAGATTAAATTCTCAAATAAAAGATGCAAAAAAATCAATTTTAAAATATATAGTCCCATAAAAGGAAGGCAGAAGGAGAAAGAGGAGGAGGATCCAAAGACTCTGTGTGTGTGTGTGAGAGAGAGAGAGAGAGGAAATCATTTTCCTTGTCATAGCATTATTTTAATTTGTGCACATTTTCTCTTGTAAGCTGCCCAACGATACTGCGGTAGACAGAATGAAGACTCCCCAAATGTCCACATCCTAATTTCTGAAACCTTTGAATATGTTGGTTTATGTGGAAAAAGTGAATTTGCAGATATAATTCAAATAAGGGTCTTGCAAAGGGGAAATTATGCTGGATGATCTTGGTGGGTCCAATGTGATCGCCAGGGTCCTTACAAGGGAAAGGGAGCAGGAGAGTTAATGTCAGAGGGATGCAGCGTGAGAGAGTCTCCTGAAGCCATTGCTCACGCTGAGATGGAGGAAGGAGCCAGGAGCCAGGAGCCAGGAGCCGAGAATGTGAGCCGGACAATGCAGGCAGCCTTTGGAAGCAGCCAAGGCCAGGGAGTGGCTCCCCCACGCCTGCGGCAGGAGTGCAGCCCTGCTAACACCTGGGATTTTAGCCCATTGGAGCCCATTTCAGACTTTTGACCTTCAGAACTGTAAGATAATACATTTGTGTCGTTTCAAGCCACTATATGGGTGGTAATTTGTTACAATGGCCAGAGGAATCTAATAAAACTACCATTAGAAAGTCAGCATTCAGTCCTCGCTAGAGACGAGAAAACAGACGCCTACACATGGCATGCAGTTTGGCCGCCATTACGAAGCAGGCAGGACTGAAATTCAGACCCTTCTTACCCTGTCTAGTGACACTTGACACTTCAGTGTAGACCTAAAAAAATAATTAAGAAATGAAATAGCTTTTAAAGGAGCATCTTGATGGAAACAACAGTTGAATGACCTTCTTGCCAACCACGAGCACATGTGTGACTGTGTGCCTTCTTCACGGGCGACAGAAGTGCTCGGCATCCCGCCTCTCAGCGGCCCGCGGCGGCGAGGCCTGCAGCGCGCCTCTCTGCGCTTGTGCACGGCGGCCGCGACGGTGAGGCCGAGGGCTGGTGCTGGGTGCTGTCCTTCGCCCCCGTCCAGGGACAGACGGGCTTGGTTTGGGTATTTCCTCTTCCCAAGGTCGGTCAGAGGGCAGCACGTTGCCGGCGAAGCAGAGAGCTCAGGCGTGTTTCAGGGCGGCTCCTCCTCTCCTCCCTCATGGAATGGCCAGGGGATGTTTCTGTGATCTTCACCCTGAGAAGAGGGCGTCTCTCTCAAAAGCGTGGGGCTCCCCACGCTGGACCCTCTTGGAGATTTTGCTCTCACACCAGTCCACACTGAGCCTTCAGCAGCTCCTCAGCCTCAGTCCCTCGTCCTGCCAGTGCGGCCGTGGGCTCTGCCCGGTTCTGCCCCTGGACAGCTGCGGCTCTGCCTCTGCCGGCTCTCGGTCCCCTGGGCCGTGGTTTCCCCTCTCACGTCGATTCTTCCATGTATCTAAAAGGAGTTCTTGATGATCGGTTTGTCCAGCTGCTTCTCTGTTGCCAGGATAGGAGATGATTTCCAAGCTTTTTTTAAATGTTGGATCAGAAAGTGAGAGTCACGTCTTTTTGACATGACTGCGTTTGATCATCCCTTTGCTTCCCCATGATCTTCTTGTTCATCTCTTGCTCATTCTTACAATCACACATATTCCAGAATGTTCATTTTAGTAGAATAGAATATTTGAAGACCACACTCAGGGCTTTAGGGATATTTATTGCTACTGGGTTGTCTTTGCTTCTAGACCTTTTGCAGGGATAGAGTTGAATAATTGTATTGTTTTGGAAAGGAGAATAAAATTCGAGTTTGTATCAACATTTTGAATGAACTGTGAGATTATAGGAGGTTTATTTTCTTTGACTTTATAATTTTATCTCTTTTTTACTACTAAAATATTTGTTCCTAATTACATTAAAATTTCTTATTTACTTGATTACACAATATAAGTTTACTAGTTTCAAAATGACAAATGTAATATTAATATAAACAAAATACTACTGATCTCTTTCAGTTCTTTTTGTCCTCATCTTAGTAGGTATTTTTAAAGTCACTTTTGGTGAATTATGCCACCCATTTGGCATATTTAGGCTCTTTTTCATGGCAACATATACTTAATTTATGTATTTCTTATAAGGAATCCTGTGCCTCCTTGCTTATTTGAGGTTTATCAGCTAAGTCATGGAAAGTAAGAATCAATGTCTTACTCTGGTGTTAAACACTACAGAAAAATCAGTAAGGTATCAGGAATAGGAAACTAATAAGCCAGAATATTTGAACCTAGACCAGAATTTTATGCTAAGAATGAACTGTCACGACAAGAGGTGATTGATGTAGGACTGTCCCTTGCATCCTGTCACAGATCAGCACTACAGCTGAGAATTGCAACTATGTTGAAAGTACACATCCTTCCTACTAGTGCCTTTTGAAGACAAGATTACAGAAAGAAGCATAAAGAATACAATAAATGTCTAGTCGTTACAATGCCAGTTTAGTATTAAGTCTCACAGATTGCAGCTGGGAATTGAAAAGCAAGCCAGGAAAACACCATTATTTTATACATCATCCCTTCAGAGACATGGCAAGTCCTGGATCCGTTGTTCAGAGGCCATTCCATTCACCTTACTTCCAATATTGGGGACAAGACAACATGCTCTGACCTTCTTATTTTCCAGGTGCTCGCTCAGCTTGTTTTTTGCTTCTAGTTTTTTTTTCTTTTTCACTGTAGTACACCATAAACTGTGTTCTCTGATCCCTTATTTATTTTCAAATTGTTTATTAGCATGTAGCACATAGATTGAAAGCTGGTCAACTGATCTTTGACAAAGGAGCAAAGGCAATGCAATAAGATAAAGAATAGTTTTCTCAACAAATGGGGCTGGAACAAGTAGATAGCCTCATTCTCATTCATTCTCTCTCTCTCTCTCTCTCCCCTCTCATGCACACACAAACACAGACACACACACACAAAGAATCTAGACACAGACCTTACCCCCACCTCAAATTATCTCAAATAAATGATAGACCTAAAAGTAAAACACAAAACTGTAAAATATTGAGAAAATAACATAGAAAATCTAGATGAACTTAGGTCAATATCAAAGTCAAGATCCATGAAAAAAATTTGAGAAGCTGGACAGCATTAAAATTAAAATCTGCTCTGTGAAATCCAGAGCGTTCTGGCCAAAATTCAGAACACTGACAACATCAAATGCTGATTAGGATGTGGAACAACAGACACTCTCATTCATTGCTGGTGAGAATGCAAAATGGTACAGCCACTTTGGAAGGCAGTTTGGCAGTTTCTTAACAATACTAAACATAATCTTACAACATAATCCAGCAATTGGGCTTCTTTATTTTAAACGAATTGAAAATGTATGCCCATGTAAAAACCAGCATACAAATATTTATAGCAGCTTTATTCATTATTGTCAAAACTTGGAAGCAACCTTCAGTAGGTGAATGGATAAATAAACTGTGATGAATCCAGACTATGGACTATTAATCAGTGCTAAAAAGTAATGAGCTACCAGGCCATGAAAAGACATGGAAGTAACTTAAATACATATTGTTAAGTGTGAGAAGCCAATCTGAAAAGGCTCCTACATATTGCATGATTTTAAGATATAGTCAGAATCTGGAAAAAGCAAAACTATGGAGATAGTAAAAGGATCAGTGGTTACCAGGGGTGAGTAGGGATCGGGAGAGCACACAGGATTTTAGGGCAGTGGAACTATTCTGTGTGATGCTCTAATGGTGGATTCATGTCATCATACATTTGTTCAAACCTACAGAATGTACAACACCAAGAGTGAGCTAATGTAAGGGGTGGACTTTACATGATAATGACGTGTCGGTGTGAGTTCATCAGTTATAATAAATGTACCACAACGGTGCAGGATGTTGTTGATGCCACTAGGCATTTGTTATAACAAGGGAAATATGTTTCTGTACTTTTGATTCAATTTTGCTTGAATCAAAACTGCTCCAAAAAATAAAGTCTGTTTAAAAAAAGGAAGCTGGAATTAAAAGTATCAAACAAACAAAAATAGAATAAGTAAAAACTCAAGCAACTTTTGCTTTTCAAAACTTCTGTTAATTTTTCCTTCTTTGTTTTTCCATACTGAGAAATTAATGGCTTTCTTGAATTAACATAGAAGAGGACATTTCCATATCCCTTTTTTGCAGGTGGATGAATCCTTTAAAATTATTTAGTTATGTGTACGTATAGTCCAGCATCCCATTTTATATAGGAATAAACTGGGAGACTAAGAAATTAAATATATCAATGATAGCATTGATGTTCACCAGAGTGAAAGATACTAGTGGAACACTGAAAATAGTGCATGCATAAATCTGAAGGGAGGAGATAAACGTTATGTATGTGAGATGGTAATCATCTAGATGAAATATAAAAATATAGGCAATATTTTAAAGTATCACCAAGAAAATATTTTTGAAGTGGAAATGTGAGACCAGGTGTTTTACATTGCAACAACCCATTGCATATAAACATAGGGCAAAAAGCAAACAAACCCTTACTATCTATGTTAACTAGGGAGGCTTAGCATCCATGACTGACGAACAGACTTTTGAGGGATACAGTAGTGCCAGTGCCAGATAGGAGGTAGTACGACAGGCTTGCTTGCACCGTCCAGGGGACATGGGCACCGCGGTGAGGAGTGGAGGGTACCCCAACACTGCTCCTTCATCTGTAGACTGAGATTCAGAGCACACAGATCTCATTTCCAATTGATGAAGCAACACCACTCTTGTGACTTCTGGGCTTTGTTATGTTTAAAATAAGCATATTCCCCCTGACATTTATAAAACATTTAACTCATTAATTCAAAGAATATGAACATTTAAGATTTTGGTAAATATTGTCAAATTGCCCTCGAAGTGGCTGCACTCTTTTCCATATTTATGACAATATATGAGATATTCTGTTTTCCATGGTATATTGAATTTTTTGTCTCATATATAAATATAATTACAAAGATTATTACCTTTCATTGTTTGCCTTTTGATTTTTTTGTAGTATAAGAATTATATTAATTTATTTTTTGTAATTTTTTATTTCTAGAATTCCTTCCATTTTGCTGCTATTTTACTATATCGGACATAGTGACATTTAGTCCCACTTTTAATGTATATGTGTATCCGCTCTTTATTATTTTCTATTTATCAGTGGCCTCAGAGACGAATCTTTGAAGTTTTGTAACAAATTTTATTATTATTTACTATTATTTCATCTTCTAAAACATTTTATTTTTGTGTCTCAATTATTTTCTATTCTTTTTCAGAATGATTTCCTCCTTCTACTGTGCCATCTGTTAAATGGTCAACTATGTGTCTTTGCTATTATTGACTAAATTGAAAAAATAAAATCTGAATTATTCTCCTGGTTCCTACAACTTCATAATTAAATGTATGAACAACATGATTTGGGATCTTTGAAATTTTATTGGGCTTACTTTATGCTCTAGGATATATTCATTTTCTCTGTGTTCTATGACCGCTTGAAACGAATCCAGGTCCGCGTGTTCGCGCGTGTGCAGGCGACGCCTAGCAGCCGCGGAGCCGAGTGGTCGCCGCGGGCCGAGTGTGAGGCGGCCTTGTCCCCAGCCAAGCGGCAGCCGCGCTTCCGGGCTCAGGACTCGCAGCCCTGGCGTTTGCATTTCTGTTTTGTTTTTCTTTCGAGCATAAATATGCCTTTCAGTTATATTACTGCTACTCTATTTCACGTTTATTATTTTAAATTTAATTCACCGTTTCCGCGTGTTTGCAGCGCAGGCGCGGACGCCTCCCTCTGGCGCCCAGCCGTCCCCACGCTCGGCTGGCGCAACCGCGGCGCCTCTTGAAACCGGAGAACAATTCCTTCCCTGAAGTTTCTTCTTCTTGGTTTACGGGACGTGCTATTCTGGTCAGGGATCCTCAGTTGCCTTTACTTGTTATTTGCATTCACTTGCTTCTGAATCTGAGCTACCTGGTACTAAGTCTTATGCTCTGTTCTCTTCCCTCTCCTGCGGGATCATGAGTATAATGTAGTAGTGATGAGTGCAGAGTTTTTAGAGTGAAAAGTTTCGAATCCTGATGGTCACTTAGATGCTGTGTGATCTTTGTTTGAAAAGTTGCTTAACTACCCTTTGTCTCAGATACATCATCTGTACAATGGAGTTGATATGGATTTTAGGTGAAAGGGTATTTTGAATATTAATTGAAATAACACATGTAAAGCACTGAGCACAGTGCCTTGGCACTCAATAAATTTTAGCAATTATTTTTATTACTTATGTCATCTACATGACAGTTACTTCCAGATGTATAACTCCAGCCTGAATTTCTCTTTTGAAATCTTGAATGTTCCTTCTCACCCCTAACTGAGAGCATGTCCACCTGGTTTTGCAGCACGGCCTCAAGCTTCAAGTGTTCAGAATTGAACCCCTGATGTCTCACTACCTACTCCCCTTTCATTTTTCTGTGTTTTAGTAATAGGAAACTTTTTCAACCCAGTGTTAAAATCCAAAAACACAGAGATATTCTTCATGTTGGCTTTATTTTTCCTCAACCCTGGTTCAACCCTTCACTAAGTTTTATCAGTTCTATTTACCTTTTTTAATGAGGTAATTTCTATTTCTACTCCCACTTCTATAGAAATCAGCATCACCGCCTACTTTAATGATTTTAACAACTGGTTTAGTTGACTCCCACCTCTGATTCTGCCCCCTCCAGTCCATTCTTCACACAGCAGCCAGAGTGCTCATTTTACAAGTTAATGAGCAGAAATGAAAGATGACATATAAATTGATTTAACGTGTTATTACATAAGTTATTTTGTATTGTTTGTTTTTGAGATGCCTGTGAAAATGGGCAGTGTTTTGAATGTACAGAACATTCCCCAAATATCATATCTAAGCAGGAATTTCATTAGTTTAGAGAGAACAACATGAGATTATAAAATGTTATTTCCAAAAAATTAAGTATAACAAAGGCATTTAGAAACATACTGAATACAGTGGTAGACAAGTATATAGACATTAGACTAGGAAACTTATATATAAATAATGAAGAGATAAATATAGTGAACAAACAGACAAAAGTCATTGGAAAAATAGGCAAGAGTGTCACAATAGCTGTGATAAATATTATAGAGATGGAAGGATGTTTTAGGTGAAGAATAATCAGCAAATAATAAAGATGAAAAAACATCAATAAGCCAAAGAAATTTTGTTAAGATTACAAAATTAAAAAAAAATACTTTACCAATGGATACATAGTTCCAGGTATATCTTAGAACTTTGGAGGTGAGGTATGATAAGGAAACTGTCATTCAAAATGTATTTCTCAGCTGAAATAGTATTGATAAATATGAGAAAGACATAATGTAATGTATTTTTTTAAAAAAAATCTGTAATGCTAAGAATAAGGATTTCCTGAAGGGAAGCATTCATGAAAACATATGTTTGATCTGATTTGAAATCTTAGCAATAGTGTCTTCAAGAACTTGGTTACAAAGAAAAATGTCGGAGGCCATTCATGTGAAATTGTGGGACTACTAACAGAACTAAATGCAGATGACATAACTGTGCAGAAAATATGAACCAATTGACGAAAGACTCCTGAAACTGATAAGCCATTATAGTGTTACAAGATGCAAGGTTTATATACAATTGTCAACTGTTTTCCTATATACTAGCAATGAGCAATATAAATTTGAAATTAAAAATGCAGTATCATTTATATTAGCGCAATAAAAAATGAAATAGGTATAAATTTAACAAAGTATGAATAAATCTATAACTCTACCAAAGTATGTACAAGGTCTATATGAGGAAAACTACAAAACTTTGATGAAAGAGATCAAAGAAGAACTAAATAAATGGAGAGATAATCTGTATTCATAGATAGGAAGAATCAATATTGTCAGATGTCAGTTCTTCCCAACTTGATCCATGGATTCAGTGGAGTCCCAGTCAAAATCCCACAATACAGTTTGTGGATACCGACACAGCATTGTAAAGTTTATATAAAAAGACAAGAGACCCAGACAATCCAACACAATATTGAAGGAGGAAAACAAAGTTAAAGGAATGACACCACCTGATTTATAAACTTACTATAAAGCTACAGTATCAAGGCAGTGTGGTATTGATGAAAGAATAGACAAACAGATTAATGGAATACAACAGAAAGCCCAGAAATAGACCCACGTAAACATAGTCAACTTATTTTTGACAAAGGAGCAAGACTATACCATGGAGAAAAGATATTTGTTTCAACAAATGGTGCTAGGAAAACTGGACAACCATACAGAAAAATATGAATCTAGATAAAGTCTTTAATATCCTTCACAAAAACTAACTCAAAATGGATCACAAATCTTGATATGAAATGCAAAACTACAAAATTCACAGAAGATAACATAGGCAAAAATATAGATGATCATAGATTTGGTGATGGCTTTTTAGATATAACACCAAAAGTATAATTCACAAAAGAAAATTGATAAGCTGAGTTTTATTAAAATTAAAAACTTCTGCTCTAAGACGCTGGCAAGAAAATGAAAAGAGAAGTCACAAACTGGAAGAAAATAGCTGCAAATGCTGTATCTGATAAAGGACTATTATCAAAAATACACAACGTCTTAAAACTCAACAATAAGAAAATAACACAATTTAAAAATGAGCCAAACAATGTAACGTATCTCATCAAAGAAGATATAAAGATAGCAAATAAGCATATGAAAAGATGTTCAAATTTATATGTATTCAGGGAAAGTCAAATTAAAACAACAATTATGGCCCACTATATACCTATCAGAATGGCCAAGCCCAGAACCCATTATCAAATCTCATCACAGATGAGGATGTAGAACAGCAGAAACTCTCATTTATTGCTGAAAAGAATGCAAAATGGTACATCCATGGTGGAAAACAGGTTTGCAGGTTCTTACAGAATTGAACGTTCTCTTGGCATATGATCTAGCACTCACACTCCTTGGTGTTTACTGAATAGGGTCCACACAAAACCTGCGTATGGATGTTTATAGCAGCTTTACTTATAATTGCCAAAACTCAGAAGCAGTCAAGATGTCTTTAAGTATGTAAATGGAGAAATAAACTGTGGCACATCTAGACAATGAAATTTTATTCAGCTCTAGAAAGTAATGAGCTGTCAAACCTTGAAAAGACAAGGGGGAAACGTAAACGCATATTACTAAGTGAATCTAAGACAATCTGAATAGACTATATAACTTAGTAACTATAAGTTACTAAGACAATCTGAATAGACTATATGCTGCATGATTGCAACTACATGACATTCTGGAAAAAGCAAAACCATGTACACAGTAATAGATCAGTGCTGCCAAGGGCTGGGGGGCGATGCCCAGGCAGAGCACAGAGGGTTTTTAGGCAGTGAAAGCGCCCTGTGTGATGCTGCGATGGTGAAGACCTGTCTTTGTGCGTTTTTTTGAAGCTTGTAAAATGTACAACACCAAGAGTGAACCCTGCTGTAAAGTTTGGACTCTGGGTGATAATGACGTGTCAGTGCAAGTTCATCAGTTGTAACAAACGTGTATCCAGGGGGAGATGCTGCTGATGACACAGGCTTATGCAGGAGCAGGTACAGGGATTTCTGGCATATAACTACACCTTCCTTTACTTTTTCTGTGACCCTAAAATTGCTCTTAAAAAATAAAATCTTTTGAAAAAGTCTATAACATATGGTTCCAATGTGGTAAGCATGAAATGCTGTAATGAAGAAAAGATACTGCAATGTGATATGCAAATAGTTTTGAAAGGCTAAATTTAAGAATGTGAATTTTAAAAAAATATTAGAAAAATATTTTTAATTTTGAATAATAGAGTTCTGAACAATACTATTAAAAATGAAACTTTTATATATGTTTTCACTCTGTTTCTAGAATCCTCAGTCATTTTTTTGACTACATCCAAAGGTTGAATATACGTATATGTGTTTATTGAAGTGTATAAAATTAAAATAGCACTTTTCTCTGTATAAGTGTGTTCAGTTCTGCAATAAAGCAAACGTAGAGCCTAGAACTCATTTCCTTTTCTTGTATGGCCTAATGGGAACATAGGAACTAAAGAGCAAGGGTTATATTTTCTTCCTGCTGTAACAGATGTATGCTCATTTGCAGAACAATGATGTGTTCCAAATAGAAAGAAGAAAAGTTCAGTAAACATAAAAAAGATTTGGTGTGTATTTTCAGTTTTCTCCATATCTAATTAGAAGTGCATTTATCTGATGGACAAACAATTGGTGCCTGGATGTAATTACAGACTACCCGTGAATACTTGTTTTAGCCTTCTTGCTAAAATTTTGAAGCAAAATAAGCATATAGTGTAATTTTAACTATATGGAATGGTATAGTCATCCTTCTCTGTTTTCTAAAGAGTGGGGCTAACCTATAATAATAGTGTCAGGAAAATAAAGACTAAGAATAAACTAAGGCCTGAGGAAAAAAATTAAGGAGAATAAAATCCCCTTTTAATTTTAATCTGAGCATGAATTGACAATGTCTTACAAAAACATGAAGCATGGTATTCAACCTGTGTTTTGCTTCTTTCTCTGTAAAGCAAGTTTAAAATTTAAAAGGGTGAACGGGTCAAGGCTAGAGTGAAACTGAACCTGGAGATAGACAAGGGGCTAGTTAAAGGGGGTCTGGCTTCCTAAATGACATTTGTTTGTGTGTCTCAATTACATGTTCCTACAATAAATATAACTATGATCTGTAATTTGTTACTCATTATCATATATAAAGTATAAAGATCTAAGTAAAATTCAGGTGGGAATTTTTTTAAAAGATTGATTTTGGGGAAAATATTGATGAACTTGATTTTGATGCTAGAGAAAGAAAACTAAGAAGGCATTATTACTATTTAAAAAATTTTAAATGTACAATTTATTTCTCTGATTATAATAGAATGCATACTACTATTTATATGAAATAGAAAATTTGATATATTCAGAAACCATTAAAAAAGAAAATTAAAATCATCTCCAGTAACCCATCACTCAGAGCTAAACACGGTATTTGAGTTTTTCTTCTACTGTTAATGATGTAGTGAGACAGATAAGAAGATACTTACAGGTATATTTTGCATGTCCCAGAGGGAGAGAGTCCATGCCAGTCTTCCCTCACCCACTTATAACGGCCTGCATGGGAAGCCCTCTGCAGCTCTGCTCTGGAGTGTTTCTGCAGAGGATTGTTTTTCTTTGTCACGGTGACACAGGATGTAATAAAGCCAATACTGGCCTCCATCACTTCCTGATTTCCTGCTCCTGGACTCTTGGCAGGATGCTCAGGGTCTCAGTGCCCTCCTGCTGTATGGATATAGGATGGCAGTGCCTTCTCTTGGACCATGATGGTTCAGCACCTGGGGCCCGCTACAGGGACCTGCTCAGGGTGAAGGTGGAATACACAGGCCCAGAGGCTGTGGCAGAACACCCTGCCCTGTGCCTGGGGCTTGTGGCTCCTGTCTGACTTTGCCTCTGCTCAAGGAGCAGGAATCTTTCAGAAAGAAGAGCTTATTTCCTATAAGCCTTTTATAACATTTGTACTGCAGACTGTAGTCAAATTGTTTCTCTCTTTCTTGATATAGCAAATGTAAACTCTCCAGAAGCTGGCACTTTTCTGCTGAAAAGTCCTTTTATTTTGCTTTATTAAAATAGTATCTTGAAAAACTCATTTATGTTTAATTTAATAAGCATATTTAGTTACCCATTATCTCTTATTTGCCATTTATATTTTTATTATTAATTTTATAAGTAATTCTTTAAATAACACGGCAATAAATTTTGACCTAGAAGGTAAACTCTAAGAAGGTTGGTTTTTTATCTTTTCCTTTTACTCCTATGTGTTTATTGGTTTTGTGTTGCTATAAATGAATACGTGAGCCTAGCTAATTTGTAAAGAAGAGAGGTTATTTGGCTCACAAGAAACGTGGCACCAGCATCTGCTTCTGGTGAGGGCTTCAGGGAGCTTCCACTCAAGGCTGAATATGAAGGGGGAGCAGTGGTGGGAGAGGGAGGAGAGAGGGAGGCGGTGCCAGGCTCCCGAAACAACTAGCTCCTACCTGGATAAAGTGGGAACTCACTCCTTATCGCAGGGTGGGCACCAAGCCATTCAGGAGGTCCTGCCCCCAGGACCCAAACACCTCCCTCCGCCCCCACCTCTGTTAGATGGACAGGAGGGACGTCAAGCCATCCTGGGGACAAACGCAGGCACCCTGAGCAATTGCCATGAGGGAGCGCCCCACCATCTGCCAACCAGAACTTAGTGTGCCAAATGCGAAGGAACGCAGAGGATTCCCCGCCCTGGGAAACAGCACAGGCACCTTAGGGTCTGGAAGGTGACCTAGAAAAAGCTAAGCTTAAATCTACATTGTGCTTCACTCCCCAAAAGGGCTTTCAGAGAGGATCAGGGGAGATCTGAGTGCTCAGTAAGACTCAGGTCATACAACTCCCAACTGACCCTCAAAGTGGTTTCATGGTGACATCTCTCACGAGGAGGGCCCAGCCTAGGCAATATAAAACAGGACCCCAGACCATAATCAGCACTCTCTTGTTATGACAGGAGATCTGTTTGTTGTCTGTGGTGAACGTATTTTAACTTTACTGAATAAACTTCGCCTCCTTGTGCTTGCCTAACTTTGGTGTGTCTGGTCATTCTTGGCCAAGAGCACACCAAGATCAGACAACTACAACCGGATACCCCCGACACAAATTTCAACATGAGATTTGGAGGAGCCAAAAATGCAAACTAGAGCATTCTACCCCCAAAATTTTATGTTCTTCTCACATTGCAAAATACAATCATCCTTCTCAATAGTCCCCAAGTCTTAATTCCTTACAGCATCAATTCAAAAGTCCAAAGCCTCATCTGAGACTCAAGGCAAGTTCCTGCCATCTCTGAGCCTGTAAGATCAAAACCAAGTTGTTTATTTCCAAGATACAGTGGGTGGTCCAGGCATTCTCATTCCAAAAGGGAGAAATTGGCCAAAAGAAAGGGGCAATAGGCCCAATGCAAGTCCAAAACCCAGCAGGCAGACATTAAATCTTAAAGTCCCAAAACGACCCACCTTGACTCCGTGTCTGGCCTCCTGGGCACACTGGTGCCGAGGGTGGGCCCTGAAGCCGCAGGCAGCTCTGCTCCTAAGGCTTAGCTGGGCACAAAGCACATGGCTGCTATCACGGTTTGGCATCTGGCGCCTGCGGCTTTTCCAGCCTGAGGGTACACAGCCAGTGGCTCTAGCATTCTGGGGTCTGCAGGGCAGCAGCCCGCTACCCACAGCTCCACTAGACAGTGCCCCAGTGGGGACTCCATGTGGGGGCTCCAACCCCACATTTCCCCTCTATTCTGCCCTAGTAGAGCCTCTCTGCAGGCGCTCCGTCCCTGCGGTAGCTCCTGCTTGGACTCCGAAGCTTACCTATGCATCCTCCGACATCTCCATCGCTCTTGCATTCTGTACATTTGCAGACTTAATACCACCTGGCAGCCCCCAAGGCTTACTGCTTGTGCCCTCTGGAGTGGAGGTATGAGCTGTACCTGGGGCCCTTTGAGCCCTAGCTGGAGCTGGAGTGGCCAGGATAGGGGAGCAGCATTCCCAGGTGGTGTAGGATAGTCCCCCGCACCCCCAACCGCTAGAAACCATCCAGTCCGCCTCTGGAGGATTTCTGAAACGCCTCTGGGGACTTTTCCCCATAATCTTAATTAGCACCTGGCTCCTCTCAGTCCTGCTCATCTCTCTAGCAAGTGGTTGCTCCACAGCCTGCTTGGATTCCTCTCCAGAAAGTGCTTTTTGTTTCTCTACTGTGTGGCTAGGCTGTAAATTTTCCAAATTTTTATGCTCTGCTTTCCTTTTAATTATAAGTTCCAATTTTAAGTCATTTCTTTGCTCCTGTATCTGGTTGTAAGCTGTTAGAAGGAGCCACACCACCCCTTGAATGCTTTGCTGCTTAGAAATTTCTTCTGCCAAATACCCTAGGTCATCACTCTCAAGGTGAGCCTTCCAAAGTGCTAAGGCATGGATACCATGCAGCTAAGTTCTTTGCTAAGATGTAAAAGGGTGACCTTTGCCCCAGTTCTCAATACATTCTTCATCTCCAGCTGAGACCTCATGGGCCTGGCCTTTGCTGTCTGTATTTTTGTCAATATTTTTGGCACAACCACTTAACAAGTCTCTAAGAAGTTCCAAACTTTCCCTCTCTTCCTTTCTTCTTCTGAGCCCTCCAAACTCTTCCAGCCTCTGTCTGTTACCCAATTCCAATGTTTCTTCCTCATTTTTGGGTATCTTTATAGCAACGCCCCACTTCTCCCGACCAATTGATTTTCTGTTAGTCCGTTTTGTGTGGCTATAAAGGAATGCCCGAGGCTGGGCAATTTACAAAAAAAAGAGGTTTATTTGGATCAGGGTTCTGCAGGCTGTGCAAGAAGTGAGGGCTTCCGGGAGCTTCCAGTGTAGGTGGAAGATGAAGGGGAGTACGTGAGTCACATGGTGAAAGACGGGGAGGTGCCAGGCTTTAAACAACCAGCTCTCGAGCTCTTGTGTGAGCTAATAAAGTAAGAACTCATTATTCTGGGAAGGGCACCAAGCCATTCATGACAGATCCACCCCTGTGACCCAAACACCTCCCAGCAGGCCCCACCTCCAACATGGGGATCAGATTCCAACCTGAGATTTGGAGGGGACCAGCACCCAAACCATGTCATGCCTTATTCCTGGTGAATGGAACAGAACATGCTTGGCTCATTCATCACCTGCTCCAAGTCCTTGCTCAGTGAGGCTTACATGCAATGGCCTGACTGGCACAACAGCACATTTCTGCCACATCCCAAGTCTCATGCCTTGTTCTTCCAACTCTCCACACTTTTATTTTGTGGCAGTTATATGATTTTGTAATGTGAGTGTTCAGTTTGGGAGGTCTATTAAACCACCAAGTGGTAAGTCAAGTAAATGTTAGATACATAAATCTGGAATTTGGGAGGGAGTGCAGGACTGTGGATATAAATTTTGGAGTTGTTGGCATAGAGAAGATGTTTAAAGTCTTGGAACTTGAAGAGGTTGCTGGGTAGGTGAGTGTAGAATGCAGAGCAAAGGTTGAGCCCAGTGGTGTTGCACTAGGAAGAATCAGGGTAGAGAGGATGAGTCTGTGAAAGACAGTGACTAGGAGGGGAAACTGGGAGTGTGGTATCTCAGAGGGCAGGTGAGGAAAATGTCTCTGTCCCTCAAGAAGGGACAGAGAAACTGTGTTGAATACCCTGCATAGATTGTGTTCAATGATGTCTGTGAATCAGCAACACATTTAGCAACATAGAGATCAACAATAAACTCGACAAAAGAAGGTTCGGTAAAGCAATGGGTTAAAGGTCGTATTAGTGTGTGTTTAAGAGGGTAAAAGAGAAAGGAAAGCTGGTATGGAAATGAAAAGTGAGTTTTTTGTTTTATAGGAAAAACAAAAACATGTATGTTCAATGGAAATGATTCCACAATGATTAATTTTATATTGATGAAGAGGCTGGAAGGGTGAGACCCCCGTCAGTCGGAGGGGTTAGCTTTAGATAGGACCATGGCAGCTCTTTGGCAATCGGCAGGACCATAGAGGATGGAGGTGAAGATGGTGGTGGGCAGGTAGATGTGGACATGAGGCTTTCGGAAGTTCTTTTAAGATTCTTCAAATTTTCTCAGTAGAAAATATGAGAGTAAGGAGGGGGAAGAAGGTGTTGGGAATTTGAGGAGAGAGAAGAAGGTATAAAATAGATGTGCAAGAGAAAGGGAGAAGTGGATTAAGGACTCATACCATGACAATTGATGTTGATGACATGAGTTTAGTGCACGTCTACTTAGTTCTAGTTGTCTCTTCTCCTCCAGCCACATTCAGCATGAAAGCTGAAGTGAGGAGTGGTCACGGAATCGGATGAAGACAGGGCTGTAGGTTTTTCAAGTGATCATGACAGCATGGCTATAATGACTGACTACAGAATTTAAGCTGAGTAGGGAGGTGAGTGAGCCCATTAAAAGAGTAATTGCCAAGGAAAAATGGTGGAATTAATAGAAACAAAGTTCCCATGGGGTTGGCAGGTTGCTGAGTTCAGTTTACTGGAGGAAGCATTTGAGAAACAGGAGATGCAGCTCACAGAGTGGACATTACAGTTAAGGAGGGCTGCAGCAATGGGAAGCACTGGGTAAGGGTGCGGGAGCCATGGCTGCGGCAGGGGGCGGCAGGCTAACTGGGGGAGAGGAGGACAACAAGGACCAGGGGCTGAGTGTCCTGGTGCTGGATACTGAAATCACCAATAATTCAATAGATCTAGCCATCCAGGGAAACAAAGGGGACGCTGTTGGACATGATCAGGGAGGGCCACCTTGAAGGTGTATAGGTGATTTAATCTGATGATATTACATCCAAAACTTATTTTCTTTTGTTTTGTTTTGATTTGGTTTGTTATGCCTTGTGTTTGAAAAAGGAAAGGAAGGGGGTCTAAAATGAAGGAATGATCAAGAAGACACTCTATCTGTGGGTTTAGTAACATGAAGGTCAGAACAGAGAGGAATAAAAGGACAGCCAATATTTGAAAGGTTTAAATATTTAAGGGTTAAGATTCTATTAGAGCAAGAGGTGAATGGAACATTCAGAGAACAGGACTGAGGACATAAAGGATTTTGCTGACAACAAACCATAAATTTTATTGGAAGGGTTTGGGAGCTGAGAGAAAGGGAGACAGCAAAAAGAGGGACTTGTGTGTGCCAAGGAGCTGAGACTGCAGCAGAGAGGAAAGGAGAGCATGGCATCTGATCTGATGTTTTTGATGCTTCTTTATATAATCTAAGCACATATCTTTTATAATTTATATGTATATTTATGTTATGAATTTTTTTCCAATCTATTTCTTGCATTTTACTTTATCTGTGGTATCTTTCTGTGTCACTAAGTTTAGTTATTTTTATTTTTTTAAGTTAAGTTTAGTACTTTGGCCTTTGGAATTATGTTTGAGAAAAAAATTTCCTTTCCAACTTGACAAGCCAATTCTCGCAACACATTAACATTGCTTTTTTTTTTTTTCTCCCTTTGCTTTTAATTCATATGGAGCTCTCATTTTGTTTGGTTGATCCACTTTCCTGTACTTGTGCCAGTACCACATCGTTTTTATTATAATACTTTTTTAACATGTTTTGCCATATTAGTCCAAGCCCTCTTACCTAGCACTCACACACAATTCAATATTTTCCCCAAAAATATTGAATATTTTTGGATATTTTTAACTATTTACTGTTTTATTTGAATTCTGAGTCATAACGAATGTGAAGCAGCTTGTAAAATTTAAAATACTATTTAATGTCATATATATATATATTATAAGATATTTCAAATGACCTTAAAGATTTAATTAGTAAGAAAATATTGAAAATAATTTCTCAAGATAAAGGCTAAAAATAGAAATACATAAAACTTGGAAAGTCTGTATTAGACCCATCAGAAAACTGTAACAAATAAGATTTTTTAAAAAAGTATAAGTCAAAGTAAAAAAAAAAGACATAATCGATACCACAGAAATATAAAAGATCATCAGAGACCACTATGAACATCTCCCACAAATTAGAAAATCTAGAAGAGATGGATATATTTTGGGAAATATACAACATCCCACGCTTGAATAAAGAAGAAATAGAAATTCCAAGTGGACTAATAATAAGTAGTGAGATTGAATCAGTAATAAAAATCTCTCCACCCACAAAGCCCAGGACCAGACAAATTCACAGTCAAATTCTATCAGACATGCAAAGAAGAGCTGTACAAATCCTACTAAAACTGTTCCAAAAGATAGAGAACAAGGGAATCCTCCCTAACGTTCTGCAAAGCCAGTATCATCCTGATGTCAAAGCCAGGAAAGAATGAAACGAAAAAGAAGACTACAGAACAATATCTCTCATGAACACAGATGCAAAAATCTTCAACAAAATGTTAGCAAACTGTATCCAACAGCCCACCCAACAGATAATACACCATGATCAAGTAGGTTTTATCCCAGGGATACAAGGATGGCTCAACATATGCAAATCAATAAATGTGTTTCACGACATAAACAGAATTAATAACAGAAACCATGTGATCGTCTCAATAGATGCAGAAAAAGCATTTGGTAAAATTCAGCACACCTACATGGTAAAAACTCTCAAGTTCAGATAGAGGAACATCCCTAAAAATGATACAAGCCATATATGACAAACCCATAGCCACTATCATACTGAAAGGGGAAAAGTTGAAAGCATTCCCCTTAAGAACTGGAACAAGACAAGGATGCCCACTATCACCACCCATATTCAACATAGTACTGGACGTCCTAGCCAAAGCAATCAGGCAAGAGAAAGAAATAAAGGGCATCTAAATTGGAAAAGAGGAAGTCAAATTATTTCTGTGCACTGATGACATGATATTATAGCTAGAAAACTCTAAAAAGGGGAGTGGAGGCAAAATGCAGATGAGAAAACCTCCAGCCAGAGTGTGTCTATGCAAGAAAGATAGATTTTAGATGAAAGTGAAAACAAACAAACAAACAAACAGGCAGACAAACATAGAGCCCATGAGGGTTGGAAGGAAGGGTGCGTGAAACTACCGGAGACTCCACAGGAAGAAGCTGTGGAGCAGAACTGGAAGGAGAAAGGCATTGGCAGGGTCTTAACCCTGAGAGGCTTGGAGACCAGCAACAAGGGTAGGTGGAGCGGTTAAATTTCCCCTCCCTTGCATCTCGGACTGCTGGTGAGCTCCTGAGCTGCTAGAGAGACCTGCCAACACCAGCTGAGAGACAGCTGCTGCCAGTGAGCCATGAGCCTCTTGCGGACAGGGCACCAGGCTCCCAGCTCCTATGGGACACCTCCTGACCCACAGAACTGAGCCCAGCAGCAGGCGCCATTATAGCTCCATTCTCCCTTCCCCTCCCCTACCAGCGGCCACCAAGAGAGACAATTGAGCCACCACCTAGTGGCATCTGCAGGGAATAGGACCTTTCCTTTTGGGGCCCTAGAGTTGACTGAGGGATACTCGGACTGTGAGCTACCTACCCGCCAGCCCTCCCAGGTGTCGCTTGCCTGGTGATGCCAGCAGAGTGGAGCTAATTCCAAGACAGACATTGACCCAGCTTGGGCACCATGTGGGTGACTTGAGACCAGCACTCCTCTCCCTGGCACAGACAGATATTGATCTCCGGGGTCTGGGTTACAGGCCTGTAGGCCAGATCTCATACATCCAGGTCTTGATCTCATTGCCAGGGAACACCACAGGGATATTTGTGAACTACTCTACTGAGGTGTATGTGCCTGCAGGGAAGATCAGAGTGAGCCCTAGCTGCAGCGTGCTCAAGGGGCGATCCCTCACTTACAGATGAGATACATTCCTGAGAATATCTTTAGGTTGGATTTGTATGTAACTCAGATCCCTGATGGACAGCACATATACAATACTACTACTACTACAATGGTTCATATGTAGAAATAATATACTGTAATACTGTAGTAATTATAGTATCTCTGTACTATAATAGTAAGTTATAAAACTATTGTGTTCTTTCTTTTAATTCAAACAAACAACATAAAAACAAACTTATACAAGAATTTTATATAGGAGATGGGGAAAATTTCAAAAATAATATTAAAGATTAACACCTAAGGTTGCATCAATGTCTTGCTTCCTGAAAGGTGCATTTTGGGGCAAGAAGGTAGCTGACATTAATCAGAAGATGGTGATGGAGATGGTGCTGGAGAGGATGGAGTGGGTGCTGGAGACTCAGGATTTGATTTTGATGCTGGAGGAGGGGAGCTCACCACTGAGATCAGTTTCTTGAAAAACTATCTAGAGTTGTTTGTGGGTCTTTTTCTTTTTTACATCATAAATGGTCTTGTAGCAGCTGCTATTCTTACTAACTGCATGTTAAACCTTTGCAAACTGCTCAATGTTAGGATTTTGCTCTTCAAAGCTTAGCATATCCTGCTTCAGTGAGATGAAAGCCTTCAGCTAATTCTTTTACTATAAATTTTCTTGGCTTCGAATCTTCTTTTTGCATTCTTATGCTGTTATCAGTTGCTTCTCTGTGAATGAGACTGACTGCTAACATAAAGATGTTTCACCAAGGTACCACTTATACCATGTGAGTTTGTTTACATATGTGGAAGAAACTAGTTCAGAATTATTAATTTAATTATTTATTTATAAATTATCATTATGGGGAGCCTTGGTAACCTGTTTGTAAGTACAGAATGCCATAAGTTCGGTCTTCCATAACCTAGGGGCTGCTTGTATTTAACGAAGGAGGTGAAAGATCTCTGAAGGAAAACTACAAAAAACATGGAATAAATTGTAGATGACACAAACAAATGGAAAAATATTCCATGCTCATGGATTATAAGATATGTAACCCTAACAATATTTGTACCCACAGAATTTGGGAAAAAAATAAATAAATAAATAAATAAATAAAATAAAATAAAATAAATAAAAACAGAATATCCCAACCACTTTCATACAAAAAAAAAAAAAAAAAAACTTTAAGAAATGTGGTAGAGTTTTCTAGAGCTATGGGATATAAGAGTTAATTAGCAACAGTATATTAGTTTATATTTTATGAAATATAGGTTGTAGCTTTATTTTTCTATAACTGTTTTTAAAGATTCATATACTTTTCATTAAGATTTCAAAAAAAAAACAAAAGAAATTTATTGGCTAATGATGATACTTTCATCATGCCATTTTCTACCTGGATATATTACTTAAAAATTAAAACTGTATTTAAAAACTCTAAAAAAAATCAATATAGTTAAAATGATCTATTATCCAAAGCAATCTACAGATTCAGTGCAATTCATATCAAAATACAAACATCATTTTTTCACAGAATTAGAAAAAAAAATGTAAAATTCATATGGAACTAAAAGAAGCCAAAATAACAAAAGAAATCCTAAGCAAAAAGAACAAATCTGGAGGTATCACATTATCTGACTTCAAATTATATTGTAAGGCCACCATACCCAAAACAGCATGGGAATGGTATAGAAATAGATGCATAGATCAATGGAACAGAAGAGAGAACCAAGAAATAAAGCCTCATACCTACAACCAACTGATCTTTGACAAAGTAGACAAAAACATACACTGGGGAAAGGATACTCTATTCAATAATGGTGCTGGGAAAACTGGATAGACATATGCATAAGAATGAAATTGAATCCCTATATCTCACCATATACAAAAATTAACTCAAGAAGATTAAAGACTTAAATGCAAAACTTGAAACTATAAAAATTCTAGTACCTAGTAAAAAGTCTGTTGGACATTGGCCTAGGTTAAGAATTTATGACTAAGACTCCAAAAACAAATGCAATAAAAACAAAAATAAAGAAATAGAACTTAATTAGATTAAAAAGTTTCTGCCTAGAAAAAGAAATAATCAACAAATAGATAACCTATAGGATGGGTTGAAAACTATACATCTGACAAAGGACTAATATCCAGAATCTATAAGAACTCAAACAACTGAACAAAGGAAAAAATAACCACATTATAAAGTGGGGGAAAAGGACATGAATGGACATTTTCAAAAGAAGACATACAGATGGCCAATAAACATGAAAAAATGCTCAACATCAATAATCATCAGAGAAGTGCAAATTAAAACCACAATGTGGTACTATCTTACTCCAGTTAGAATGGACATTATTTAGAAGTTAAAAACCTATAGATGTTGGTGATGATGTAAAAAAGAGAAAGTTTATACACTGTTGATGAAAGTGTAAATTATAATAGTACAACCTCTATGGAAAACAGTGTGGAGATTCCTCAAAGAACTAATAATAGATTTATCATTCATCCCAAGCAATTCCACTATTGGGATGTTACCCAGAGGAAAATAAACCATTATATAAAATAAGACACCTGCACTCAAATGTTTATTGCAGGACTATTCACAATAGCAAAGATGCAGAACCAACCTAGTTGTCCATCAGTTGATGACTGGATAAAGAAAATGTGGTGTGTGTGTGTGTGTACACACACACTACTGTGTAATACTACTCAGCCATGAAAAGAAAGAGATCGTGTCTTTTGCAGCAACATGGATGGAACTTGGAGAGCATTATCTTAAGTGAAATCATTCAGAAACAGAAAGTCAAACACATGTTCAAACTTACTAGAGGAACTAAGAATATTTGAGTACACATGGACACAGGGAGTAGAATAGTAGATTTGGAGACTTGGAGAGCAAGAGGGTAGGCAGGTGGGAGGGGGTGTGGGATGAGAAACTACCTAATGGATACCATGCACACTAACTGGGTGAGGGTTACACAAAAAGCTCAGACTTCACCACTATGCAATATAGCCACGTAACAAATCTGCACATGTACCCCACAAGCCAATGAAAAATTTTTTAAAAATATAAAAGGTATAAATCAAATGCAACCAAATTTATTGTGAAGCCCAAATGGCTGAACAACCTGCAATCCTATATAGACACAAATCAATCTTTAAAACAATGCAGGATTTTCAAGAAGAGTACTTTTACAGAAAAACCCAACATTCAGAAGGCCATGTTCAGAGGAATGTGGGGTACAGCAGTGGTACCTGTGGGCAGCTCCAAAAATTCCCTACTTTCTGAGATTCAGGTTCCATTATTTTTCTAGGAATATACTTTAAATGTTGATTTCATTAAAACAAGCAACAAAAAGTTTGAAAAGCAAAGTGTAGAACTTGATAATTTTCACAGAGTGAACGCACCTGTGTAAGCATCTCCAGATAAAAATTAGAACATGGCAAATCCAGACACTACACTATGCCTCCTCCCAGGTAGGATTTGCCCACAAAGCTAGCCATTGTCATGACCTTCTGTTCTCACAGCTTAGTTTTTCCTGTTTTTGAACCTCATAAAGATGGTGTATGTAATATAGTATGCACTTTGGTATTTAGTTTCTTTCTCTCAATATTAAATAAGTGAGATTCACTTAGATTTAGTACATAGCAAATAGTTTACTTATTGTCAGTTCTGTATAGGGACGAACAAACTTCCCTAAAGTACCAGGTAGTATATCCTGTAGACTTTTTGGTCTCTGTCAAGTACCTTTTTAAAATTTATTTTCTAAACAAAACTCTAAAAATATTTTTAAAAACATGCATAGCTTGTGGCCCATACTAACATAGGCTGTGGGCCAGATTTGGCCTACAGGAAATAAATTTCAATTATAGTGTTCCCATTACAGATTCTATTGAATGAAAATTCTAATTTATTTATTTATTCTATTACTAATAAACACTTAGGATGTTTCAGATTTGGGTCTTTTATCAATGATGTCACAATGAACAGTCTTATGCAGGTCTTTTAAAGAAGCACTTATACGTTTTGCTGAGAACACAGATAGAAGAGGAATCACTGGATAACATGATATGCACATGCTCAGTTTAGAGTCTGTGACCAAACTGCCATTCAAAGATGTACCAATACATACTCCTTTAAGGAGTGCATGAGAATTCTAGCCACTACAAATCCTTGACAACACTTGGTATTACCTGCATTTCTTATTTTAACCATTCCAGTGGGTGCCTACTTGGCTACTAATGATCACTAATAAATGTGAGCATTTTTAAAGGTTTATTGTCCATATAGATTGTCCAATCCAAAAATGGATACCCATTTTTGTGAATAATCTGTTTGAATCTTTTGTCATTTTTTTTCTATTAGGTTTTCTTTCCCTTTCTTATTCTTTTGTAGATATTTTATATAGGTATGAATTATTTGTTTGATATCCATTTAGCTAATATCTTATCCACTCTGTGATTTCCTTGACAAACTCACTCTCTTAATAGTGCTCTTTTGACAACTAAGTGCTCTTAAATTTAATGTAATGTAATTTCTCAAGATTTTCATCTCTGCTCAGTGTTTTTTGTTTCCTATTTGAGAAATGTGTGTCTACCCCAATGGCATAAAGATATTCTCCCCCTTTCTTATAAAACTTTGTTTTAAATATTTTACATGAATATCTACATTTTATTTGTTATTTCCTTTGTGTATGATATGAGCAATCGAGATTCTTTTTTACATATTAATATCTAGTTGACCTAGTTGCATTTATTTTTAAAAATTATCCTTTCTGCAGCATACTGAAGGTTTACTTTGTTATAAATCTATTGACCATGTATATGCAGATTCTATCCCTGGGCTCCCTATTCTGTTTCACTGGTGTTTTTATCTCTACTTGTACCAATAATATAAAGTATAATTTAACATGGATTTATAAATTTTAGTAACTATTTAATATTTCAATATCTAGCATTGTAAACCATTTGGTTTTATTCTTCTTCCACATATTTGTTTTGGGTCTCCTTGGCTTTTTGTTTTTCCACATAAATTTAAGAATATGCTTGTTAAATTCAAGAAAAACTACCTGCTGGGTTACACTAATTGGGTTATACTACACCAAGTACACTACTTAGTGTATGTAGAAAAGAACGGAAATCAATATATCAAAGAGATGTCTGCACTCCCATGTTTATTGCAGCATTATTCACAATAGCCAAAGTATGGAATCAACCTAAGTGCCCATTAACAGATGAATGGATAAAGAAAGTGTAGTATGTATACACAATGGAATATTATTCAGCTGTAGAAAAGAATGAATTCCTGTCATTTGCAGCAACATGAATGCAACTAGAGAACAATACATTAAGTGAAATATGCCAGGCACAGAAAGACAAATATCACATGTTCTCACTTATATGTGGGAGCCAAAAGAGTGGCTCTCGTGAAGATAGAGAGTAGATTGCTGGTTACCAGAGGCTGGCAGAGGGGAGGCAGAAGGGGGGAATAAAGGGGGAAAAAAGAATATAAATGTATTTATTATCACTAAGCCACATACACTTAAAAATGGTAAAGATGGTAAATTGTATTTGTATATTTTACCTCAATAAAAAAAAAAAAAGAAAACTACCTGCTGGAACTGTAGTCAAAATTGAGAGGAATTAATAGATAAGTTTTGGGGAAACCATATATTTACAATACTAAGTCTTCCAAACATGAATATGGTATATCTTTGCATTTACTTAAATATTATAAATTTCTATCAATACTGTCTTATAATTTTAAAGTAGTGGTCTTAGACTTTTAAAATATAATTTTATTTATTTATTTATTTATTTATTTTATTTTGGCATGTTATGGGGGTATAGATTTTAAGGTTTCAATAAATGCCCTTTCCCCCCTCCCCCAACAAGTCTGAGTCTCCAGCATGACCATCCCCCAGATGGTGCACATCTCACTCATTATGTGTGTATATACCCACCCCCACCATCCTGCCCAATACCCTATTACTGTAGTACCTATGTGTCCACTTAGGTGCTGCTCAGTTAATACCAGTTTGCTGGTGAGTATATGTGGTGCTTGTTCTTCCATTCTTGGGATACTTCACTTAGTAGTATGGGTTCCAGCTCTAACCAGGAAAATACAAGGTGTGCTATATCACCGTTGTTTCTTAGAGCTGAATAGTACTCCATGGTATACATATACCACATTTTATTAATCCATTCTTGGATTGATGGGCACTTGGGCTGTTTCCACAGCCTTGCGATTATGAATTGTGCTGCTATAAACATTCGAGTGCAGGTGTCTTTNATAGTACTCCATGGTATACATATACCACATTTTATTAATCCATTCTTGGATTGATGGGCACTTGGGCTGTTTCCACAGCCTTGCGATTATGAATTGTGCTGCTATAAACATTCGAGTGCAGGTGTCTTTCTTGTAGAGTGTCACTGGATCTTTTGGGTAGATGCCCAGTAATGGGATTGCTGGATCAAATGGTAGATTCACTTGTATCGCTTTAAGGTATCTCCATATTGCTTTCCACAGAGGTTGAACTAGTTTGCAGTACCACCAGCAGTGTATGAGTGTTCCTCTCTCTCCGCATCCACGCCAGCATTTGTTGTTCGGGGTCTTTTTGATAAAGGCCATTCTCACTGGAGTTAAGTGATATCTCATTGTGGTTTTGATTTGCATTTCCCTGATGATTAGAGATGTTGAGCATTTTTTCATATGTTTGTTGGCCATTCTTCTGTCTTCTTTAGAAAAGTTTCTGTTCAAGTCCTTTGCCCACCTTTTAATAGAGTTATTTGATTTTTTCTTGCTGATTTTCGTGAGTTCTAAGTATATTCTAGTTATCAACCCTTTATCGGATGCGTGGGATGCAAAAATTTTCTCCCATACTGTAGGTTGTCTGTTTACTTTCATGACTGTTTCTTTGGCTGTGCAGAAGCTTTTTAGTTTCATCATGTCCCATTTATTTATTTTTGTTGCTGCTGTGATTGCCTTTGGGGACTTCTTCATAAACTCTTTGCCTAGGCCGATGTCTAGGAGAGTGTTTCCAACATTTTCCTCTAGAATTCTAATAGTTTCATACCTTAGGTTTAAGTCTGTTATCCAGCGTGAGTTGATTTTTGTGAGAGGTAAAAGGCGTGGGTCCTGCTTTAGCCTTCTACAAGTGGCTATCCAGTTTTCCCAGCACCATTTATTGAAAAGGGATTCTTTTCCCCAACATATGTTTTTGTCTGCTTTGTCAAAGATTAGATGGCTATATGAGGATGGTTTTATATCAGGATTCTCAGTTCTGTTCCATTGGTCAATATTCCTATTTTTATGCCAATACCAGATTATTTTAATTACTGCAGCTTTGTAGTATAGTTTTATACCTGGCATATTAATACCTCCCATTTAGTTTTTGTTGCCTAGAATTGCTTTTGATATTCGAGGTCTTTTTTGGTTCCATACGAAGTATAAAATTATTTTTTCTATATCTGTGAAGAACGCTGATGGGATTTTAATAGGTATTGCATTGAATCTGTAGATCAGTTTGGGTAGTATAGACATTTTAATGATGTTGATTCTGCCGATCCACGAGCATGGAATGGATTTCCATCTGTTTACATCCTCTGCTATTTCCTTCCTCAGTGTTTCATAGTTCTCCCTCTAGAGGTCTTTTACCTCCTTGGTTAAGTATATTCCTAGGTACTTTAATTTCTTTGTTGCTATTGTGAAGGGAATTGAGTCTTTGATTTGGTTCTCAATTTGATTGTTGTTGGCGTATATGAATGCTTCTGATTTCTGTGTATTGATTTTGTATCCTGAAACTTTACTAAATTCATTTATCAGTTCCAGGAGTTTCTTGGTTGAATATTTAGGATTTTCTAAATATAATATCATCTCATCAGCAAAGAGTGAATGTTTGATCTCTTCTGTCCCTATCTGGATACCTTTAATTCCACTTTCCTGTCTGATTGCTGTAGCCAGGACTTCCAGCACTATGTTGAATAGAAGTGGAGATAGTGGGCAGCCTTGTCTGGTTCCAGTTCTAAGTGGGAATGCTTTCCATTTTTCCCCATTCAGTATGATGTTGGCTATGGGTCTGTCATATATGGCTTGTATCAGTTTTAGGTATGTTCCTTCTATGCCTATTAAGTGTTCGTATCATGAAAGGGTGTTGAATTTTGTCAAAAGTTTTTCTGCATCTATTGAAAGAATCATGTGTTCTTTGTTTTTGTTTCTGTTTATGTGGTGAATTGCATTTATAGATTTACCTATGTTGAACCATCCCTGCATCCCTGGGATGAAACCCACTTTGTCGTGATGGATTATTTTTTTGATAAGCATCTGGATTCGGTTAGCTAAGATTTTGTTGAAAATTTTTGCTTCTATATTCATTAGGGATATTGGTCTGTAGTTTTCTTTTTTTGTTGCATCCTTTCCTGGTTTTGGTATCAGAGTAATATTCGCTTCATAAAAGGTGTCGGGGAGGTTTCCATTCTTCTCGATGTTGTGGAATAGTTTCTGCAAGATAGGTACTAGTTCTTCTTTGTAAGTGTGGTAAAATTCGGGTGTGAAACCATCTGGACTAGGACTTTTCTTTTTAGGGAGATTTTTTAATTGCTGTTTCTATTTCAGCTCTTGAGATTGGTCTGTTCAGGGAATCTATTTCTTCCTGATTGACCCTAGGGAGGCTGTGTGTTTCTAGAAATTTGTCCATTTCCTCCACATTTTGCAGTTTGTGTGCATAAAGATTTTTGTAGTACTCATAAATTGTGTCTTGTATCTCTTTGGGATCAGTTGTGATATCTCCTTTTTTGTTTCAGATGGAGCTTATTAGAGATTTCTCTTTTCTTCTTTTTGTTAACTTAGCCAATGGCGTGTCTATTTTGTTAATTTTTTCAAAGAACCAACTTTTTGTTTTATTAATCTCCTGAATAGCTTCCATGTTTTCAATTTCATTTAGTTCTGATTTGACCGTGTTGATTTCACTACTTCTGCTGGGTTTGGGGCTGGTCTGTTCTTCTTTTTCCAGATCTTTGAGTCCTTTCATTAAATTGTCTTTTGTGATCTTTTTGACTTTTGGTTATAGGCATTTATGGAGATAAACTTTCCTCTCAGAACTGCTTTAGCTGTGTCCCAGAGGATTTGATAACTTGTCTCTCCATTGTCCTTTTGTTCATAGAATTTTTTAATTTCCATCTTGATTTTTCATTTATGAAGTAATCATTTAGTAGGAGATTGTTTAATTTCCACGTTTTTGTGTAGAAATGTGAGTTTCTGTTAGGGTTGATTTCTACTTTTATTCCACTGTGATCTGAGAAGATACATGGTATGATTTCTATTTTTTTAAATTTTTTGAGGTTTACTTTGTGTCTTAGGATATGATCAATCTTAGAGAATGTCCCGTGAGCTGATGAGAAGAATGTATATTCAGTGGATTTTGGGTAGAATGTCCTGTAAATGTCAGTCAGTCCCAATTGTTGTACAGTTTGTTTAAGTCCATTATTTCTTTGTTAAGTTTCTGATTGGAGGATCTGTCTTGTGCCATCAGTGGGGTGTTGAAATCTCCAGTGATTATGGTGTTGCTATTAATCAATTTGTTTAGATCCAGTAAGGTTTGCTTTATGAATCTGGGTGCACCTAAGTTGGGTGCATATATATTTAAAACTGTTATCTCTTCTTGTCAAACTGTGCCCTTCACCATTATATAATGACCCTCTTTGTCTTTCACTACTTTTGTTGGTTTAAAAACTAAATTGTCTGAAATTAGAACCGCCACCCCAGCCTTCTTTTGGCTTCCACTTGCTTGGAATACTGATCTCCACCCTTTTACTTTTAGTCTGTATGCATCCTTGCAGGTTAGATGTGTTTCCTGAAGACAGCATATACTTGGCCTGTATTTTCTTATCCATTCAGCCAGACTATGTCTCTTGAGTGGAGAGTTTAAGCCATTCACTTTTATTGAGAGAACTGATAGGTAAGGTAGATTACTGTTCATTCTGTTTGGTTGGATGTTGTTGCTTTCATTTCTCTCTTGAGCCATAGTAATATCTGTCCTTTAATCTTTCTGTTTTGGTTGTTTTTGTATTCGTGAGTTTTTATTATGGTGTTCTGTGTGTAAAACTGTTTTGAGTACTTCTTGTAGGGCTGGTCTTGTCTTGGTGAATTCTCTGAGCCTTTGCTTGTCTGGGAATGTCTTTATTTCTCCTTCATATACGAAGCTTAGTTTTGCAGGGAATAAGATTCTAGCCTGGGCATTGTTTTGTTTCAGAAGAGTGAGAATGGGGCCCCAGTCTCTCCTTGCTTGTAAAGTCTCAGTAGAGAAGTCTGGTGTTATTTGAATTGGCTTTCCCTTGTATGTTACTTGCTTCTTTCGTCTTACAGCTCTTAGAAGGGCCTCTTTAGTTGATATTTTGGTCAGTCTGATGATTGCATGTCGTGATGTCTTCCTGTTTGCCTTGGATCTCCCAGGGGTCCTCTGAGCTTCTTGAACTTGTATATTGAGATTTTTAGCAAGGCCTGGGAGATTTTCCTCTATTATATCTTCAAAAAGGTTGTCCAACCCTTGAGTGATGTCTTCTTCCCCTTCTGGTAACCGTATGACCCTCACATTAGGTTTCTTCACATAATCCCACATCTCTTGTAGGCTTTGCTCTTTTCTCTTGTTTCTCTGCTCTATCTCTGTGACTGATTTATTTAATTGTAAGGTGTTATCTTCAATCTCTGAGATTGTTTCTTCTCTTTGATCTACCCTGTTCTTGAGATTTTCCACTGTATTTTGTAGTTCCCTGAGTTGATTCTTCATCTCTAGGAATTTGATTAAACTTTTCTTCACTGTGTCGATCTCTTTAGTGAACTTTTGTTCCATATTCTGGAGGCTTTTTATGGTTTCTTTGTGTTGGTTATTGAGTTGTTCTTGCAGGTCGGTGAGTGTTCTTATGATCCACATACGAAATTCCTCTTCTGTCATTTTGGTTGCCTGGTTTTGCTTGTTGTCTGTTTCTAAGAGGCTGGTGCTCCTCTTTGGTGGTGTGGTTTCCGTTTGTTTCTTCATATTTCCCAAGTTCCTTCGCTGATTTCTTCCCATGTTGCTCAGTTGTTGTTTCTTTCCTTTAGTTTTTCGTTTGGGTATTCACACGTCTTGTTTAGTTTCTTAGCCAGTAGGTGGTGTTGCTCACTGGTGGCGGCCGTCACTGGGCTGGTGTCTGCAGGTCTGTCTACCCGCTGGGGAGCCCACCAGCAGTCTGAGATGCAGTGGAGGGGAAATGGCCGATTCACCAACCCTTCCCGCTGGTCTCCGGGCTGCTCCGGCGGCCTCCCATCTTCTGCCTCCTTAATTACACAGGTGGAAATAGATGGCAGGAATAGGAACAGTTCCTATCTCAGCTCCACCCCCAAGGCGAGGCTAGAAACTTTGGAGTCAAAGGCCCAGCCCCAAGTCACCGGAGTGTGGTGGATGTAAAGTCTCCTTACCTTATAACCACCAAAGGCAGCCTCCTATGACGCTCAGCCCTGCCCAGGTGGGCTCCACAGTCCAGACAGAAAGCACGGGAGATCTGTTCAGGGAGAGACTGTCCAGAAGTGGGCAGGCAGGCAATGGGACCCACCGATCCCCGACTTCTGCCTCCTTAATTCCACTGGTGTATATAAGCAGCAGGAACGGGAACAGATCCTATCTCATCTCCGCCCCCAGGGCAGGAACAGAAACTTTGGGGCCAAAGGCCCAGCCCCAAGGTCCCGGATTGTGGGGGGTGTAAAATCTCTCTGCTTTATATACCCCAAAGGCAGCCTCCTACGAGGCTCGGCCCTGCCCAGGCGGGCTCCAGAGCCTGGAGAGCGCAGGAGACCTGTGCAGGGAGAGAGACTGTCCTGAAGCCGGCAGGCCGGCAGCCAGACCCACCAAGCCCCGTCTTCAGTCTCTTTAATTCCACAGGTGGAGATAAGCAGCAGGAACGGGAACAGTTTCTATCTCGGCTCCGCCCCCAAGGCGGGGATACTTACTTTGGAGCCAAAGGCTTAGCCCCAAATCCCCGGATGTGGGGGTCGTAAAATATCTCTGCCTTATAACCACTAAAGGCAGCCTCCCATGAGGCTCGGCTCTGCCCAGGCGGGCTCCGCACTCTGGACACAGAGCGCGGGAGACCTGTGCAGGGAGAGACTGTCCAGGAGCGGGCAGGCAGGCAGTGGGACCCACCGATCCCTGTCTTCTGACTCCTTAATTACACCGGTGGAGATAAGCGGCAGGAATGGGAACAGTTCCTATCTCAGCTCCGCCCCCAAGGCTGGGACAGAAGCTTTGGAGCCCAGGGCGGGGATCCGGGTTGCAGGAGAGTGTGGAAGGCAATGTTTATCTGCCTTAAATTCACCAAAGGCCGTCTCCCCTGTAGTACTGCCCCGTCCAGGCAGGGTCCACTCTCTGAGCACAGAGTCAGTGCCACTTGTGCAGCAAGTGATGGTCCAATATCAAATTGGTGGAGCAGGGGCGCGTACCAGCGCTCTTTCTGTGCCTCCCCCCCAAACCCCGAGCCTAAGTCAGCGCTGGAAGCCAAGTCAGCGCTGGAATGTGGAGGCGGGAGCGGTGCCAGAGGGGCAGGGAGGGGGGTCCTAATGGATCAGGGAGTCTAACTTTGCGCACTCTGACCTTTCAGTGCTGTCCCAAACCTCCTCTATATCCAAAGTCAAAGCCTCCTTGTGTGTAAACTCCCCTTAACCTTGACCTGGGAGTGTTCTGCAGGGAGATGCCGAGTGGGCTCTGGGTCCTGCTGCGCGGAGAGGGGTTGCTGGGCTCGGACCCTCCCCCAGCTTAAACTGCCGCTGCCGTGTGCTCTGGAGAACTCAGTGTTCCCTGCTCTAGTCTCCTCTCCACACGGCTCTGTCCCGCGCTGCCACTTCTCACCAACTTCAGGCACCTCCCGGCCTGCGTGGGAGTGGAGCTCGGTGCAGGAGGGGGTGTTGCTCAGCACCAGGTGGGGCTGGCGCCACTGCCAGTCTGCAGCGGCTTAAACCGCGCCTCGCTCCCTCCCTGCTGTGTGTCTCCGAATCCCCGATTTTTGCGGAAGAATAATCGATTCACCTTTGCTTTAGGCTGTAAATGGTCTTATCTCTCTGTTTCCCGGTGGATGTCTGCAGGCCTGCGAAGCTGGTCCCGTGGAAGTGCGGCTCGCTCGCGTGTGGCTATCTGCTTTCTTCACTTTTTGCTCTGGGAGCAGAGAGCCAGGAGGGCACCCCTACTCCGCCATTTCCCCCCCCTAAAAAATAATCTTAATATCCAATGCCCATTTATATTGATGGGGTTGATTTCTTTCTTGTTGATTTTCTTAAGTTCTAGATAGATTCTTGTTATTAGCCCTTTATCAGATGTATAGAGAGCAAATATTTTCTTCCATTCTGTAGGCTATCTACTCGCTCTAATGATAGTTTCCTTTGCTGTGAAAAAAGTTTTGTGTTTTTTTTTATTTCAGCATATTATTGGGGTACAAATTTTAAGGTTTCAAATAATGCCCTTGTCCCCCTCCCCCCACAAGTCTGAACCTCAAGCGTGACCATCCCCCAGACGGTGCACTTCTCACTCATTATGTATGTATATACCCGCACCCCCCTTTCCTCCCACTCACCCATTACCCAAGTAATGGGTAGTTCCTATGTGTCCACTTAGGTGCTGCTCAGTTAATACCAGTTTGCTGGTGAGTATATGTGGTGCTTGTTTTTCCATTCTTGGGATACTTCACTTAGCAGAGGACATGAACAGAAACTTTTCTAAAGAAGACAGAATAATAGCTAACAAACATATGAAAAAAAGCTTAACATCCCTAATCATCAGGGAAATGCAAATCAAAACTATAATGAGATAACATTTATTTCTAGTAAGAATGGCCTTTATCAAAATGTCCCAAAACAATAGATGTTGGCATGCATGCAGAGAGAGAGGAACACTCCTGGTGGGACTGCAAACTAGTTCAACCTCTATGCAAAGCAATATGGAGATACCTTAAAGCGATACAAGTGGATCTACCATTTGATCCAGCAATCCCATTATTGGGCATCTACCAAAAGAACAAAAGTTACTCTATGAAAAAGACACTTGCACTCAAATGTTTATAGCAGCACAATTGATAATTGCAAAGCTGTGGAAATAATCCAAGTGCTCATCAATTCATGAGTGGATTAATAAAATGTGGTATATGTATACCATGAAGTACTATTCAACTCTAAGAAACAACGGTGATATAGCACATCTTGTATTTTCCTGGGTAGAGCTGGAACCCATACTACAAAAGTTTTTAATTTGATCAGATCCCATTTATTTATTTTTGTTGCTGTGGTGATTGCTTTGGGAGTCTTCTTCAAAAATTCTTTGCATAGGCTGATGTCTGAAAGGGTCTTCCCAACATCTTTTTCTAGAATTCTTAAGGTTTCATGCCTTAGGTTTAATTCTGTTATCTATCTTGAATTGATTTTTGTGAGAGATGACAGGTGGGGATCCAGATTCATTCTTCTGCATGTAGCTATTCAGTTTTCCCAGCATGATTTATTGAAAAGAGGTTCTTTTCTCCAGTGTATATTTTTGTCTCCTTTGTCAAAGATTAGATGACAATATGCAGATGATTTCATCTCTGGATTCTCAGTCCTGTTCCAAAGATCTATATCTCTGTTCTTGTGCCAATACAATGCTGTTTTAATTACTATAGCCTTGTAGTACAGCTTGAAGTCTGGTAGACTGAAACCTCCCAGTTTGTTCTTTTTACTTAAGATTGCTTTGGATATATGAGGTTTTCTCTTGTTCCATACAAAGTGTAGAATTATTTTTTCTAGATTTGTAAAGTATGATGATGGTACTTTGACAGGGATTGCATTAATTCTGTAGATCACTTTAGGTAGTATTGACATTTTAACAATATTAATTCTACCAATCCATGAGCAAGACAGATTTTTCCATCTGTTTACATCTTCTATAATTTCTTTTCTTAGTGTTTCATAGTTCTCCCTGTATATGTCTCTCACATCTTTTGTTAAATATATTCCTAGATATTTAATTTTCTTTGAGGCTATTATAAATGGTATTGTGTTTTTTATTTTAGTTTCAGCTCGACTGTTATTGGCATATATGAAGGCCTCTGATTTGTGTATGTTGATTTTGTAACCTGAGACTTTACTGAATTCATTTATCAATTCTAGGAGTCTTTTGGATGAATCCTTGTGCTCAATATTGCTAATCATTAGAGAAATGCAAATCAAAACCACAATGAGATATCACCTAACCCCAGTGAAATTGGCCTCTGTCAAAAAATACCAAAACGACAAATGCTGGTGAGGATGTGGAGAGACACAAACACTCTTACACTGCTGGTGGGACTGTAAATTAGTGAAACCTCTGTGGAAAATAATTTTGATCCACCTCAAAGAGCTAAAAAGAGAAATCCCATTCAATCCAGCAATAGCACTATTAAGCATCTACTCAAAATAGCAAAAGATATTCTATAATAAAGACAACTGCACCCAAATGTTTATGGAAGCACAATTTACTATGTCAAGGGTGTGGAAACAACCCAAGTGCCCATCAACGCATGAGCAGATTATTAAAATTTGGTATATTTTTACAATGGAATATTACTCAATTATAAGAAATGACAGGGATCTAGAACCTCTTATATTTTCCTGGATTGAGCTTGAGCCCATTATCCGAAGTGAGGTATCACGAGATCGGAAGAATGGGCTTCACTTATACTCGTCATCAAATTGGTACTGACTGATTAACACTATGGTGTTTACATGGTAGTAATATTCTCCATGGATTGGGGAGTTGGGGGGCTAAACTCACATCTAAAGGACACTGTGAGCATTGTAGAGGGGAAAGTCATGCCTCTCTGACCCTTGCTAGGGAGAGGCAAAGACATAAAAATGTAACCAAAATGTTTGTACCCTCATAATACCCTGAAATAAAAAAAATAATTTTAATAGGTATTTCTAATATTTTTATGTTATTGATATTAATATTTTTAAAACTTTATTTTTTGTCACAAATATATAAAAATTGATGTCAATTGATTTTTGTGTGTTGAATTTGTATCCAGCAACCTTGCCACATTTATTAATAATTTGATTGCTTATTTTCAATGTCTTTTTGAATTTTTTATTAAATATATCCATTATCACATTTTCTACAAATAAGGACAGCTTTTCTTCTTTCCAAGTTACATCTCTTATTTCTTTTTCTTATCATATCTCACTGGCTAGAATCTTCAGGAGAATAGAATAGAAGTGATCATCGCATCCTTGAATTGTACCTAATCCAAGAGGGAAAGCTTACAATACTTCACCATTAAGTACATTTGTGAAGATGTTTTATAAATATTTATTTCAATCTAAGGGTTAATTATTAAGGGTTAAGGCCTAGTTTGCTAAGAGTTTCTTTCTTTAAAAAATCTTAAATGGATGTTAATTTTATCCATGAATATTTCCATATATATTGAGATAATTATATAATGTTTTTCCTTTATGTCACTTGCAATGTGGAAATAAACTGAATTTCAACTGTTCGTTGACCTTGCATTCCTGGAATAGATTCAGTTTGGTCATGATGTGTTATCTTTTATTTATATTGCTAAATTTCATGTATAATATTTTACATATAATATTTGTTTTACTTCTATGTTCATAACAAAAATTGATCTTTAATTTTCTTTCCTGTTATGTCCTTGATAAGATTTTGAATGAAGTTTGTCCCAGCCTCACACAATGTTAAACTGTTCCTCATTTTCATTGTCTTAAGATCTTGTCTAATTTTTCTTTAAATGATTGAAAGAATGGACCAAGGAGTTTACCTGGGCCTATAGATTTCTTCATGAGATGGATGGGTTTGTAACTACAGATTTAATTACTTTAAAAGAAAGACATCTATTCACATTTTCAAATTTTTTAGTTTCAGATTTGGTGAATTGTGTTTCCTCAAATAATGTTCATAATAATCTCTCTTTAACTGTGTGATGTCTATGGATCTCTAATGATGTTTTCTTTTTCATTCTTCCTATTGATAAACTCTGCTTTTCTTATTGTTATCAGTTTTGTTATAAGACTAGGCATTTTATTAGTCTTGTGAAAAACATGTTTGATTTTAATGATTTTTCTAATTGTGTGTTTTCTTTTCTTACAAAACCATTTAAAATTTTTTCCTTTGGATTGAATTTCCTTATCTGTAGTAATTATTTGAGATGTAAACTTAGATACTTAATTTTTAGCTTTTTAAAATTTCTAATATTGTTTTTAAGGCTTCTCTCTCCCCTAAGCAAATTTTTAGCTGCATTCTACTAGCTTTCCATTTATTCTATCTATCTATCTATCTATCTATCTATCTATCTATCTATCTATCTATATATTTGGGGGGTTATACTAATTAGGATTATAATTAGTGGATTTATTCCTTTGTCATTAAAATATCTATTTATTGGAAATAGTAAAGCATTATGAGCTTTCTTTTGGTTAATTGTTGCATGGCATAGTTTTATTTTTACTTCAAATTTAGTTAAACTTTTATCTTTATTTTTAAAGTATGTTTCTTGTAAGTGCATATAGTTATTTTTTAATTCTGGTATGACAGTATTAGTATTTTCATTAAACTATTTAGAGCATTTAATTTAATATAATTACTGATATATTTGGAGTTTTAAAAATTATATTTAATTTTTATTTGAACCACTTGTCTTATTTTTATTTTTACTTTTCTTCTATTGGATTCATCAAAAGATATTTTATGCAACATTTCTCCTCCATTAGTTTGTTAAGCTATATATTTTTAAAGTAATTTTAAAGTCTCTTCCTCTATTTTTTGAATGTATTATACACAGCTTTTTAAAATCCTGTTTGAAGCTCTGATAACTAAGTAGACTGTCTCTGAAATTATTCCTTTGAAATTGTTTTTCATAGTTCTTTATCATTCCTTTGATCTTATTTCTTGGAGTAACTTATAATTTTTCACTAAATGCTATGTATTGTATTAGAAAAATTGCAGATATTTATAAAATATTTTCTTCCTACAGATAGAATGTGGCTAATTACCCCAATCTAGTTCAAGACTGAGCTAACTCAGGGCTGTGTAGGGCTCTACCACACTCTAATTTTCTCCCATTGCTGGGGTTTATCACCCTCAATTGTACTGAGAGTTAAGGGCTCCTTTTTCCTGTGGGTTTGGGGTGGGTCCTGGGGTTTGGATCCTGCGTGATGCCAATCTCTGTTTTCTTAGTTCTCAAGAATGAGAATGTCTGACTTTCATTTGGCTTCTTGGTTTTCTGTTCCAAGTTGCTTCAGAACTTGGTGAATGACATGAGAAAGGGATTTGGAGCTTGGTGAGTTTTGAGAGTTCTTCCACCTTCCTCCATCCTTCTAGAATCCTGACCTCTCAGATATTCTTTTATCCCCTCCCTCCGTATCCCTACAGGATTGTAAATGTTTTTCAGGTTTCTCTGGTTCTTGCTCTGTTTTCTACATGGATCTCCATTTTTTGCTCTAGGCCTACAACTGGCAACTGTCCTGAGGGAGTGTGGACCCATCTCTCTGGGAAGTTCCTGTTCTGGAATTTTGTGCCTTTCAGTGCTGATGGCATCAGTATCCCTCTAAGCCTTCAAACAAACTTTTCTCTGGGTATTTCATTTGCATTTTAAAGTTGTTTTAGCGACATCATTAGACTGCCATAACTAAAACATGAACATGGGTGCTCTGATCCCAGGGGCTCCCAGGTGGACCCTTGGCCTGTGAGAAGCAGTGTGATTTCCCTAACTCACTTCAGAGAGGCTGACTGTCGGTACTCCCATCTGTAAATATGAACACGTAGTATGCTCCTGATCATGATGCTTTAAAACAAGTACAACCTTTAAAACTTCTGTGAGATTAGCCACATTCGAAGACCCTTGCAGTCTCTACCCTTTAGATCAGGCAGATAGGCAGGATGAGTCCCTGAGATCTTGGATACTCTTTATTTGAATACTAAAATGATCTGGAAACCAAGCTGGGACAATTATTTTTTATACAGTTGAGCTCTCGCAACCAGCTTGATGAATGCCACTAATAGGGCCCTGTGTATGGCTTTCTAATGTAGTTTTAAAAAGCCATCTGGAAAATTCTACTTATATTCCACTTCAACAGCAACATATGGCCACTCAAAATTGAAAGAAATAGGAAGAGAAGGATCCTCACAATGTATATGACACTGTCCTTGGGCTATTAGTTAACGGCGGTACTTTTCACCACCAGAGCTCACCACAGAAACACTAGAATAGGCTCAGCAAGAAAAAACTTAACACAGTTAAGAAATGAAGAAGTTGAGAATAATATTGATATATGCTTTTAAATCCTAGCTAGCCATATTATTTCTGTTTAAAATTGTGGTAGCATCTATGATGATTTGTGTGGCAATGAAAACAGCTGAAGGATGTAATGTTACAAGCACTCTCATTTCACATGAATGCACACAACTGTAACAGAGGCAAAGGTCCGAAAACGGGAAAAAATATGTTAGAAGTTGTCTCTTTAAAACCTCCACCCTTTTTGGGAAATAAAACCTGCATTCTTGGCACTCACTCTAGCCAGGCAATAAAGTGAGACTCTGTCTCAAAAAAAAAAAAATAAAAAAAAATAAAATAAAACCTGCATTCCTGCCCGAGACCAGTAATTAAAAGGGGTAGAAAGATGTTGCTTGCTCTATTTCCTGTTATCTTAAACCACAGGAGATGGCTCAACAGAATTGAGGTTAGGAGATCAGAGGTCATCTTCCTTGGAGATAAGGCGGACCAAAACCACCAACTTCAGTTAAACAACAATAGCCTGAAGACATGACATGTGACACTGGTCCACCTGAGCCCAACTTCTGAAAAGCTCCCTTTAAAAAGCCCTGTATTTCTGTTTACAGGCAGAAATTTGAGACACTAGTCTGCTGCCCTCCCCATTTGCTGGCAAATTAATAAACTCTCTTTCCTTTTTCTTAAACCATTTGTCCTCATTCTTCTTTCTCACTGATTCTGCCTCAGGGACAAATACCAAACTTTCAGTAACACAACAAATATAGAGCAAAGAATTATCATGAATTTACGGCAACTCAGCAGTGTGAAAGTAAGGTACCAAGTTCAACTATCACATGAAACAAACAAAAAAAGGACTTCGTACAGTTGATGGTGTTAAGTGTTACCTGAGTCCTTTGCTCCTAGAAAACAGCGGCCAAGGTCAATAACTCCCCCCCCCACTCCTGTGTCCTGAGAACCTCAGAAGACCACTCTATATTTTGAGATAAGACCTGCCCCCGTCGTTTCTTAAGACTCACTTTTTTACCTGCTTCCATAAAATTCCAAATCGCCTTTTTTTCTGAGACATTCCTCATTAATGAACATTTTCTCTATTGTAGTAGTGTGAATCAAGTCATTTGCTTAATTATCTGGTGTATTTTTGACAACAGAAAAAAGAAGACTTTAATGCAAATGTGAGTGTTATTCTATATGAGAAATGAGCGAGCAGGGTAATGCTCATATATACAAAAAAAAAAAAAAGCAACCTAAGTTATTTAGTAAATTACAAGTCAGTTCCAAAAGCACACCGTGCAAAGGCAGCACTAACACATTAGTGATCTGGGTGATTAAGTCAAAAGGACTTCAAGAACATAGTGTAAAAGGAAAAAGAGATGAAACCGCGTGAAAGAGTGAGATAACTGGCAAAGAACGTCTATCAAGGAGCTTCACTATCTATACAACAATAGTTATGTAGGAAGAAACACAAGAATGGGAACAAAACACAAAAATAAAATCAGGGAATTGAGTGTTGAAACATTTCGAGAACTAAGGAGGCTTTTGGGAGCCAAAGGTTTATCAAGCGCCAAGGTAAAATATCTTAGGAGAAAAGAATAGAGCCATCCTAGTGAATGTCTGTACTCCAAGAGAAAATCTTACAGCTCTTCAGAGTGGAAACTCTTGAAAAGGTTACTTACAAAGTCTCAAGGCACAGAGTAGCACCGGCTATATTAATGTACAATGTCATCAAATAATAATGATAGTTAACATATTTAGCACAGGCTTTATTCTAACTTCTTTGTACATGTTTATCTTTGAATCTTCTTAAGAACTTGATGAGGTGGGTTTTTATTTTTAGCTTCATTTTTCAGGGAAGGAAGTTTAGACTTGCCTAGGACATGCAGCTAATCATGGTGGAAAAGGATTCAAATCCAGGAAGCCTGATTACAGAGGCTATGTCTTGGGCTGGCTTGAAGAAAAGGCATTTATGTGGGTGAAACTATCATTCAAATGTGAGGGCAAAATAAATAAATTTTTGGACAGGCACAAACTCAGAAATGTTGCTGGATTAAATCACATAGGAAGAGAATGTAGACAGAGAGAAGGTCCAAGGACTAAGCCCTAGGCACGCGAATGTTTAGAGGTTGGGTGATGACTAGTCAGGCAGACCCAGGGACCATGGCCAGAATGAAGAGCATGGGGCTCCAGACACTGAATGAGGAAAGTCTGCCAAGAAAAAGGAATGCTGCCAATATCAAACACACCTACCAGGGTGAAAGTGAGGAGCATTAGAACATAACCACTGGATTTGGTAATGTGAAGATTCCTGGAGAAGCTGAGGGGCAAAAACATGACTGGAGTGGATTCATGAAGGGATGGGAAGAGAGGCCTTAGGCGCAGCAGGTGTGACCGCTCCCTGACTGCAGGTGGTGGGAGCTGTGTGGACCACACGGACACAGACATGGCTCAGACAGCCAAACCCAACCTGATGAAAGGTCTAAACTTAAGCTACAAAATTTTAAAATACTATACAAAAGTATGTAGGGATGTATCTATATCTTATGGTGGGAACTTCTTAAAGCATGAAATTGAGAAGCTGGACTACATAAAAAGTGAAAATGAAGAAAGGCATAAAGAAAACAATGCAGATGAAAGTATTTGCCATCAATATAGCAGGAAAATATTTTATTTTTCAGCAAAAGGGAAACAGATAAAGATAAAAACTGAAAAATGAAGATAAAAACTTCAAATAATTTGAAAAATAATTTAAAGTTGAAACCCCAATTTAAAAAAATATGAAATACAAATAAGTAACACAAACATAAAAAAGAAAAAAAATTCTGTACACAGGAAAGTATTAGGATGCATAATAAAGTTGATACAATTTTTTTGTCTATTGTGAAAAAATGAAGATAGCTTTATACGTGCCGAGTTGGTATGATGTGGGAAGAAAAGATTGCTGTCATACACTGTTGGTGAGATTGTAGGTTGATGAAAAATTTTTGAAGCCAGTTTGGAAATCTCTGTCAAAATTTAATTGACAATTTAAATTTTAGAATTTAGTACTACATTCATTTTACACTTGTATAAAGTGGAGTACATACAAGAATATCTGTTGCAATATTATTTGTAATATAAATAAAAGTAGAAACAAATATCAATCTGTGGCACAGTTAAATTTATTATCGCACTCTGGAATCACACGTAACTTTAAAGAAAAATGTTGTAAATTATTTTGGAAACATGAAATGACCAAGTAAATGTTATATATGAAAAAGCAAGTTGTAGTATAACTTATTGAGCACATCTGATTTATAAAAGAAGAGATAGATCCAGCTGCTACGGTCTGATGCTTGTGTCTACCCAAAGTTCATACATTGAAACCTAACCGTCAATGCAACAGTGTCAAGAAGTGGGGCTTTGGGACATGATTGGGTCCTAAGGGTTCTGCCCTCATGTGTAGGATTAGTGCCCCTATCAAGGGCCCGAGGGAGCTTGGTTGCTCCTGCCACCCTGTGAGGACACAGCTGGAAGCACTGGGTGTAAAGCAGAGAGCCCTCCCCAGACGCCAGATCTGCCGGTGCCTTGGTCTCGGACTCCCAGCCTCCACAATTGTGAGCAATACATTCTGTTGTTTATAATTTACCCAATACAGTGCATTTTGTTATAGCAGCCCAGCCGAGTGGGCTAAGACTCTGGCCCACTAACCATATACACAGGTAGAATGCCTGGAATCTACATGGGAAGTGTAAGCTGTGGCAGCCTCTGCTCTGTGGGCTTAGCGTGCAGGGAGAGAGGCAGTAATGGCTTACCAGTCCATTTCACTCAAAGCTGCACAGAATCACGTGGTTTATCACTAAGTAATGCTTCATTTTAAATTTTTTAAAGGAAGAAAAAGTGCTTTTTTATTTTAAAATAAAAAGAATAGAAGAATAATTGTATCTCACATTATAGAATATACTAAAACCAGTTCTGTATGGATAGAAAGAGATTCAATAAGTGAAACCAAAAAGGTCTAAAGGGTCTCAAAATTAGGATAATTATATAGATAAAACACCTGAAAAAAATCACTGAATATAGTATTTGCCTTTTTGTTTAATATGCATATTTGCATAAAGCATGCATGCATATTTTAATATATGCATATAAAATTAGACACATGGAAATCATGTTCATGGTAGTTACTTTCTGAGTATTTTTTAGTTTATATATATATATTTCTGTAAACTTTCTTTTTTCAAAGAACAGTAATTATGCTTTACAATAAAGTAAAAAATTGCATTATCTTTATTTTATATAACTGCTACGTAAGGTCTGAGAATCTGGCATTCGACAACAGCCTGAGCCTAGAAGTATGTCTTGTTCCGCCTGACCAAGGGCAGAAGAGAGGGTGCAGCAGGACAGAAAGAACAGATTTCCCTCCTACCCGTGTTTGCTTTGGTGTTATTGGATTCAATAATGAGAACTGGATTGGATGTTGATCACTCTCGTCCTGTGCAGTTAGCTGCCAGACAAGGAGAACTGGGGAGGGAACTGCTTGGTCACCAACTTCATGCAGCCTACAGACAGGATTCTTAGATTCGGAGCACTTCCCTTTGAATCTGACTGATCTGCCTTGGAATCACGTCCGTCCCAGAGAACTGCCCTTTCCATCTGACTGAGCCCCTTGTTCCTGGTGACAGGCCAGGCTGTGGCAAAGCTGTGTGGATCACGGGCATTTTGCTTGGTGGGTCTGTGTGGGAACCTCCAAGTGGAGGGAAAACTGCTCCAAGTTCATCGTGTCCCTGTTTTTTCTGACCATGGTTCCTTCATTCAATAGGAGAGGAGCTAACCTTGACCCCTCTATGTGACAGACACATGGCAGGCTTCAGATCCAGCACTGAGCACCCTAGCAGTGGAGTTAAACAATAACTTGATCACAATTTTAATAAAGCTGCAATGTAGATTTTTTTATGGACTGAATTTTGCTCCCCCCAAATTCATATGTTGAAGCCTTAACTCTCAATAGCTCAGAATGTGACTGTATTTGGATGCAGGGTCTTTAAAGAGGCAGTTAAGTTAAAATGGTGCCCTTAGAGTGGGCCTTAATCCCATCTGACTGGCGTCCTCCTGGAAAGAGTTGATAGGACCCAGGGATATCCACACGCAGCAAAGAGACCAGCGCCAAGCCAGAGAGAAAGGCCTTGGGAGAAACGAAACCTGCTGACACCGTTGATCTTGGACTTCCAGCCTGCAGAACGGTGGCACTTTCTGTGTTTATAGGCTGCGCAGTTCATGGTGCATGGTTATGGCAGCCCTAGCAAACTTACACAAAGTTCAAGGTGCTCTTAGAAAGCACAGTAGGGAAGGACTTCTTTCCTTGGGGGGACTGAGCTGAAGAACGACCAGTCATGAACTGTAATGGTTTTGTGCATGCAATCCAGGTGAAAGAGACCCTCAGAGAGGTGGGAAGAAATTTGAAGATTTAAATGGGGCCTTCATATAGTCTGTTCAATGTTGAAACTAGTGAGGAGCTTGGGTCAACCAAGGAAACTGAGAAGAAGGGCACCTGTGTCGGAGAACAAAACAAGAAGGGGGTGCAGCCACTGAAGGCCAGGAGGTCCAGGCACAGTAAGGCACCCTGAGGTTGAGAGGTCTGCTAGGGTGTTGGAGGGGTGGTAACCCTAACTAGCTGCTTCTGAAGCACGTCTGAAGTGAAAGCCAAATTCCAGTGGACTGAGGAGGGCATGGGAGCAGGGAACGGCATGCTCTGTGATCAGACGGCTGCAGCTGTAGGGAGCTTGAATGGGCACTGGCCCACGCGTAGCTTCGGAACCCTCTGAGTTCATGCAGTGGCTTCAGTGTTGCAGAAACAGCAGCGTCAGCATCATTTGGGAACTGTGGGGATGTGATTCTTGAGCCCTGCCCCAAACCCACTGATCAGAACCTCTGGGGGCAGAGCCTAGAGAAGCATTGCTCTAGAATATTATTTAAGGTTTATGGAGATAAACTATAGCCAGTGAACACCCTCATAACTGATGGAGTTTTCTTCTCCATTTTTAATTTTAATTTTTTAATTTTGTTTTTATTTCAGAATATTTCAGGGGTACAAACATTTTGGTTACATGATTTGCTTTTGTACAGATTAAGTCAAAGTTATAAGCGTGTCCACTCCTAATTTCTTTAGTTCACTTATTGTTGTCTAATAAAGGAGACATGCAAAGGTGTGCCCACACTGCCTTCCATACCAGAAACAGTAATGGGTGAATCTGAGGAATGGAGATCCTTGCCATGACATTGTGCCTAAGCTTTGTGAAGTTGCTGTCTTAAGTTATATGTTCAAGAAGTTTGATTTTTTGGTGTGTTTATTCTTCTCTATCTGCTTCCAACTCCCACTTACATTGATTTAATATAACATTTGTTATGTGCACTATTTATTTGAGGAATTTTAAAAAAATTTATAAACTCTCTCTCTCTCTTTAGCATAATTTTACTCTTAAGTAATTGCTTAAAACTTATTTAATTTTAAACTCTGAAATATTCATCTCCTTCAAATTAATATCCATATGCCCATCATCATTTTTAAACCATTTATTAATCCATACTTTCAGAAATTTTGACAAGAACCATTTATATATTATATGGCCTTATTTCTCATTTGCTTGTGTTTGCCTTATCTCTGAATTCAGCAAAGATGTCTTCTTTACCCATATTATACACCGTCGTCCCTAGAGCATGCGAGTGACAGTGCAGGGAGAAGAGTGTGCGCTCTGGGTGTCGTGTGCAGAGCCTCTCTGCCATCGGAACCAACACCTTCAGCCCTGCTTACCCACAGGGCACTGTCTGGCACCATCACCAGACAGTGCCCTGTGCGGGGTCTTTGTTATTGATGGACTCATTCATTCTTCCAAACTCTACTCAGCTTTTTGATTTTGTGAATTTGATTTTGTTTAGCTTCATATGTCTCATGTGCAAAAACAAAAACAAAAAAACCTCTTTTGATGTTTTCTTTCTTAGTAAGAACTATAAAACTATAAAATAGCCATAATCTTTTCCTCATGTATTCAAAATACTCTGCCTGAAAATGTACTTAAACTCTAGAAAGCTTTATAATAATTTAAATTACAATGGTGCCATCTTTTCTCCTTGTCATCTTCCTAGGCTTTGTCACTTCCATGGCAACACATACTGTATTTTACTTTGTATTTAAAAATTATTTATGCTGAGCCATAAACTAGTTTTTTGTGAATATTTAACAATGCCTTCAAAATGCTGAAATGTTCTGAGGCTTCTCTTAAATCCTTCCCACGCACAATTTCTAAATTAATCCTGTGAAGCATAGCACTGATCATGACTCTCCCTGCTCAAAAACCAGCAATGGCTCTCCACTGTTGATGAAGTACAGCCCTCACTCCTTGGCCTGGCTTCTGCCTCCTTGGCAATCTTCTCTCCACCTGCTTTTCAGCCTTACCAACTTCCAACCAACCTCCTACTATATATCTGAGCATGCTTTGCCTACAAGCCACACATGGTATATTAAAAGTGGCATAAACAATAAAGACCCTATTATATCTCAAAAAGGAAGTAGGAAAGTAAGAGGGTAATGATTGTTTAGTTAAAAATCTCAGTCTCTTTATAGGCCCAGTTCACCTTTTCTGTAATTCTCTAGGCATTCTCCTGACTTCATATTGTCACATGCAGACAGAGACAGAATAGAGAAAATCGCCACCTTCTGTCTATTTTCATGAATGAGAAAAACCTATTCTGGACCTTCCAGCAAACTTTCTTTAGTGTCTCTTGGTCAGAGTGTGTTTGACAAAACTACGCACCTGGGAAGGAGAATTAGACATTCAGAACCAACCTTAGCTGATTAATAAGCAGCTTCTCAGGAAGGCCATGGACACGCCAGGGAGGACAAAGAAAATCAGAGCCCAGTTGCTGCAGAAATGTGGGGGAGATGGTTATTGTGTAGACAACCAAGTGTGTCTTCCATGTTAACTAAGCTGTTCACTTTAAAACCAAAATCACTTTTTTTGTTGTTTTTATAACTATAACTGCAGGCAGAGACAATCACCCCTGAAAAAGCCTTTTTAATATATGCTGTGTCTATTTCTTTTTTAAATCAGATTCCCTGACTAAGCCCTGAGATATCAAAGTGCACTTAACTTGGGTTCTTCTGGCTTCCCTTTGGCCAACGTCAAAGCCTCTTTCCTGGAACCCGCCTTCTGCACCACTTCTCCAAGGCTGAGCTGGTGCGTGACTGATGGGTGCTTTCCATGAGCAAAAGCATTCATGCAGCCGTCAGAAGGGACCAGGCTGGTGCATTCCTTCGGAAGGCTTCGGAATCCATGGATGAGGCAAGAACCCACAGTGCTTATTATTCAGTAATTCCTGGGCAAATCCCCTGCATCACGCTCCTACATGGTTGTTTACACAACCCCTTCTTCGTGGATTACAGTTTTCTCTGTTCCCACATGCCTAAATCCAAGTGTGTATCTGATTTATCCAGTGAGTCAAATAATATTTTGTTTTGTCAAGTTTAAATATGATAAAAATAACATGTAAAAAAGTTGATTTTGGGGGAATATGTAAGATTGGATGTTTTAAATCATAAATAAAAACATTAATATAACTGAAAGTTTCATAGAAGTATTTGAAGTAAATTAATTACAGGTGTATTCCCATAGGTAGGCATTTGTCTTTAGATCTATTCATTCATATATGAGGAAGTATTAATTTCATAAATGCATTAATGAGAGAAATGTATCAGTTTTTATTCATTTGGAAAAATAATTCTTGAATTATTTTTAATGGGTATATCTCTGGAAGTGTTTTCTTTTGAGATGTTAGAACTTGGTCATATATCCACCACAGAGAATCACTCACAAGGAGGAAAGGTGGTACTGGCCAAATAAACTCCTTGCATTATTTACAAGAAGCATTAATTATGTATGCACTAGTTTAATTGATTTGAACTATCCAGGAATAAAACATAAGGGCTTTTTGCAGTATGTTTAGTGCTTGAAGAATTTAATCTCATGGGTGTTATGAAAAATGAATTTGTTCTTCCTATTTCTCTATCTCCAGTAAGCATAATGTGAGAGAGACTTGTGTATTAACTCTGTCATTGTTTATATTATTTGAATGCCATGTAAAACAAACATAATTAGAATTGTTTTTATGATATCATTGAATAATTGAAAACAGTACTATTTAATATTTATTCGCTAATTTGAATAGGACTGAATATAATACCTAGTTCTTCTCTTTTACTGAATGTCTTTTATTTTCCAAGATAATAATGCATTGTTTGTTTATTTTTGCTATTTAGGGTCTGCTTAATAAGTGGTGTATTTCTTATAAACATGTTTAACTTTGAGAAAGCAGGTACCATACATAACGTTTTTAAATGCTTGCTTTAAAAAGTGATGCTACTTCTAGGTAGAAAAACAAATAAAACAAAATGTATGTATTTTATAATTCTAAATGAAATATGTTTTTTTTTTTTTTTTTTTTTTTTGAGACAGAGTCTCACTTTATTGCCCAGGCTAGAGTGAGTGCCATGGCGTCAGCCTAGCTCACAGCAACCTCAAACTCCTGGGCTCAAGCAATCCTGCTGCCTCAGCCTCCCAAGTAGCTGGGACTACAGGCATGTGCCATCATGCCCGGCGAATTTTTTCTATATATATTAGTTGGCCAATTAATTTCTTTTCTATTTATAGTAGAGATGGGGTCTCGCTCTTGCTCAGGCTGGTCTCGAACTCCTGAGCTCAAACGATCCGCCCACGTCGGCCTCCCAGAGAGCTAGGATTACAGGCTTGAGCCACCGCGCCCGGCCTGAAATATGTTTTAATTTATATAAAGTATTTTTTGCAAATTACCTTTTATGGGGTACTCAGTAACTGATATATAATATCAAATACTATAATTTTTTGGGAAAACCTTGTTTTGTTAATAATCTGAAGAAAGATTATACATACTTTCATCTTTCTCCCAAATCGCATCTGACTAATTAACATGTCACCCATAAACCCAAATGATCCAATGGTCACTTCTAATGATTTATATTAAATTCACATATGTGAATTGGTCCTTAGAATTCATTGGTCTGTGATGACTTTTAATCCAGGAAGACTTCTGACAATTGATTGAGCCACAAGTTCCCTGTCATTCTAGGAAGATTCTTGTCTTACTTTGCACTATAGAAGTGCCCCTGTAGTGTCCAGCTGATCGATCACTCTGACCCTGCCTTGCCCTTCTGCATATAACATAACCCAGAGAGACTTCCCAGGCCAAAAAACCAATTTGCTTCTCCGTAAATCTCTATAATATTTGGAACTCCTCCGAGTTGAGAGTAAACTTCTTGACTGACAAGGTATGCTGACACAGCACCTCCCTGTCCCTGACCACATGATCTGATAAATGGGGGAAATACTTCTGTGGTAAATACCCTAATGGCCTAATTTGGTAGAAGAAGAGATCAGCAACATATAACTTTAGCACAAATTTTTTACTTGCTATCTCTATGTAAGTGGAAGAAACTTTGCTTATCTAAGTTATTTTTCAGAATGTAGCCTCTGACAAGGTCCCCCTTTGGCAGATGTCTTCTATAAAGAAAAATGATTGAGGCGTGTTCTCCCAGAATAGCACTTTCTGTGGGGGAAGTTAGGTAAAGGAAATGCTCAAGTAGAATTTCAGTGCATTCTACTGCACCCCATTAAGGAACTCGGGTCTGGAGCGTGTTTGCAGTTACTGTGGCATCGTCCTTCTTCCCTCCTCTGTGTCTCACAGGTGGGCCTTCGTCACGGCTCCGGCAGCTGTCTCCCAGCAGAATCATGTTTCTTCCCTGTCTTTAATCATTCTCTGACTTCCATTTACCAAGATCACAGAGGTTTATACTCCCAGCTGGGATGCTTCACATTTGTGTACTTTTATGGTATGTGGGGTGAGATATATTTAGATTTATGTCATACTTAAGATCCATCTGGAGACTTTCCCAGTATGAATGGACAAATGCTGCAACTCTTAAGGCTCTGGTAGGCCCCAAGATCATGGCAAAGCCTGTGATTGGAAATTTCAGTTACAATTGCCTTCCAGTTGCCAGTCAAGGTTTCAGACTTGTTAAAGAGTCTTCTGACAATTCTCCCACTGCTTTTGATGGGATATAGGTTGTTACACCATTAGCTTAACTGGGAGGTTTCAGTGACAAATACTGCAATGGAAATGCTTTTCCAATATGGAATTTAAAGATTTACTCCTTTAGCTAAGCTTGAAATGTCTGACAAGCTGAATTTCATGAATTTAGGAGGTTACATTATACATTCTTGTAGCACCATATACTTCTCTTTTGTTGCAGTATAGTTTAGAGCACTTTTTAAATCACTATCTCTACAATAAATCTAGAAACCCTATCAAGGCAGAGAATATACATTTTGTTTACTGTAGCTTCTTTAGTACCTAGTAAACTCTATACATTGAATGAATGTATGTATGTATGATTGAATGATTTAGTATTTAAATGATTTTAGAGATTATAGTAGTTATATGAGTACATTTTCAAACCAATATCTTAAGTCCTAAAACAGTCCCTACTCATGTAGCATATTTTAATTATTCGATAAGTAGTCTAAATACATTTGATACACAATTACCCAAATGCAGGTACTTCATCAAAATGCTAATAATTATAGTAAATTTTCTTAGATATCAGAACTTGTGAACTCTTTAGTAAATAGGGAATATATAACTTCCAGGGATTATTGGATTGTTTTCAGCTACTTCACTTAGACAAACTTGTTGAACAAATTATTTTATTTTACATTTCCTTTATACTAACAGACATTAACACATTTTAAAATTTTAAGTTCTAGTTGGCCCACTAGAAAATAGTGGTAACTTCCACCAAATTTTCCAAAGGATAATTGCTAGTACTTTCAACTGAATACACTGTGTGTGTGTGTGTGTATGTATATATATATATATTTATATATATATATATGTATATATTTTTGAGATAGTCTCGCTTTGTTGCCCAGGCTGCAGTGAGTGCTGTGGAATCATCCTAGCTCACAGCAACCTCAAACTCCTGGGCTTGAGCCATCCTCCTGCCTCAGCCTCCCGAGTTGCTGGGACTACAGGCATGTGCCACCCTGCCAGGCTAATTTTTTCTATATATTTTTAGTTGTCCCTCTAATTTCTTTCTATTTTTGCAGACGGGGTCTTGCTCTTGCTCAGGCTGATCTCAAAGTCCTGACCTCGAGCAATCCTCCTGCCTCAGCCTCCCAGAGCGCTAGGATTACAGGCATGAGCCACTGTGACTGGCCTGTAATTTTTAGTGAAGATGAATAGCATTTTTTATGTAGTAAGGTGCTATAGTTATTGAATTAATGGAATATTCTCTCTAGGATCACTGGTATAAACAGCACATATAAAGAGTTTCTTATAATCATTTCTTTTCTAATTATATAAAAACTTAAATGCTGTTTACTAAATAGAACAATTATATATTACTGATCTTTCTCCAATGTAAGGAATAATTTAAGATTATCAATCCTTTTCAAAAATAACAATTGCAAGTGGGGAAGTAAAATAAATGTAGCCCTGAATATAGAATAGATGACCCTTTCTTCATAATCAAATGGCCCTGACAAAAACCTCTCTCCACTGGTTAATATGATTAAGCTGACATTAAACAGTGACAAGGTCATCAACAACTTTCTCTCATTTCCTTGGAACTGGCAACAAATAAAACACATGATTATAAAACATTCATAGATACATTGTATAAGAGGTTAGAAGACGGAAAAACACATCATGCTCATAGATCAGCAGAATCAACATTGTTAAAATATCTATACTACAGAAAGTGATATACAGATTCAATATAATCCCCATTAAAATACCAGAGCCATTTTTCGCAGATCCAGAAAAAATAGTTCTATACTTTATATGGAACCAGAAAGACCCTGAATAGCCATTGAACCCTATGTAATAAGAAAAAATTGGGAGGCATCACTTTATCAGACTTAAAGCTATACTACAAGGTTATAGTAACCAAAACAGCATGGGACTGGCACAAAAACAGAGACATAAACCTATGGATCAGAATGGAGAACCCAGATATGAAACCATCCTCATGTTGCCATCTGATCTTTGACAAAGCAGACAAAAACATACACAGGGGAAAAGAATCCCTATTCAATAAAAAGTGCTAAGAAAATTGGATAGCCACATGTTGAAGACTGAAACAGGATTTGCACCTCTCACCTTTCACAAAAATTAATTTATGATGTATAACAGACTTAAACCTAAGCCATTAAACCATAAGAATTCTAGAAGAAAATGTTGGAAAACTCTTATAGATATTGGCCTAGGCCAAGAATTTATGAAGAAGACCTCAAAGGCAATCACAGCAACAACAAAAATAAATAAGTGGGACCTCATCGAATGAAGTTTTTGCACAGCCAAGGACACAATCAATAAAGCAAATAGCCTATAGAATGGGAGAAAATATTTTCACCTTATCATCTAATAAAGGGCTGAAAAAAACCAAACAAGCAAGAAAAAACAAACAACCCCAATAAAAAGTGGGCAAAGGACGTGAACAGAGACTTTTCAAAAGAAGATAGATTAATGGTCAACAAACATGAAAAAATGCTCAGCATCTCTAATCAGACAAATGCAAATCAAAACCACAATGAGATATCACCTAACTCCAGTGAGAATGGCTTTTATCAAAAAGTCCCAAAACAACAAATGTTGGCATGGATAAGGAGAGATAGGAACACTCATACACTGCAGGTGGGACTGCAAACTAGTACAATCTCTATGGAAAGCAGTAAAGAACTTTTAGCAAAGAACTAAAAGTAGAACTACCATTTGATCCAGCAATCCCACCACTAGGTATTTACCCAAGGAAAAAAAGACATTCTATGAAAGAGACACCTGCACTGGAGTGTTTACAGCAGCACGATTCACAGCACAATTGCAAAGATATGGAAACAACCCAAATTCCCATCAGTACATGAGTGGATTAATAAAATGTGGTATATATATACCATGGAGTACTACTCAGCCACAAAAGGATGGTGAATTAATACCTCTCGCACTGTCTTGGATGAAGCTGGAGACCATTCTTCTAAGTGGAGTATCACAAGAATGGAAAAACAAGCACCACATTTACTCTCCATTAAGTTGGAACTAATCAATCAACATGTGCACATATGGAAATAACATTTATGGGATGTCAAGGAGGTGGTGGGGAAAGGGGTTGGGTAAGTTCACACCTAATGGGTACAATGCACACTATCTGGGTGATAGGCACACCTATAACTTTGACTCAAATGGTGCAAAAGCAATTTATGTAACCAAAACATTTGTACCCCCGTAGTATTCTGAAATAAAAGATAAGAAACACAAAAAAGAATTTAGAAGAATAGCGTGGCTGTTTTTGTGTAAAAGAGGGAGAAGCCAAAGAAAAAGAAAGTGAGAGGAAGAAGAAAGAATGAGAAGCTGTGAGGTGGTCTTCTGAATCCTGGGAGCACTCTGCACACACAGGGAGCACCCGCCCACACTTGGGAGCACTCTGCACACACAGGGAGCACCCGCCCACACTTGGGAGCACTCTGCACACACAGGGAGCACCCGCACACACTTGGGAGCACTCTGCACACACAGGGAGCACCTGAACACACTTGGGAGCACTCTGCACACACAGGCCTCCCAAGGAGCAGACATCACAGGGAGCACCCAGAGCAAACTTCTGAGCTATCAGTTCTCCAAGGCAAAAGCGTTTGAAGCTTTCTAGTCCCCTCTCCTTCCTGTCCTAGTCTTCCCTGGTTACAACCACACAGAAGTTCTTTTTCTGTCCAATGAAGAGTGATTTAAACTTTCAGTCTCTACCTCTAAATGTTGTGTGCTTTCAGCCCTATCTAGTGATGTCTTTAAAAATATGGAACAAAGAGGAAAGATGGAGTTGTGCTCGTGAAGCCAAAGGAAGGGGCACATTCTGAGCAGGCAGTGTAGCATTCTAATCCAAAATATATTAGGTTGAACTACATGGAATGACCAATATTTGACTAATTTTAACCTATAGTAACAGCAACCACATGGTTCAACCTAATACATACATTTTTCTGAACAGGAATTTAAATCCAAAATAAAGAGCTTATTGCCTGCAGTAAAGCCAGGGTGAGGCTGATCTTTTTGTCACAGTGTTTACATATACTGAGCTGCCTTTAGAAACTTGAACTGACATGCATTATCATCACAATGTTTTAGGACCCCTTTGGATATTGTGATTCAAGCCAGCTCCAAAGCAGTGGGGTAACAGAAGCTCATCTCCCCCATAGCAACTTAAATAAGCACAAAAACTTAAAAATAAGGACTAACTGCAGCTACAAGAGAGGGGTCTGCTGTTCAAAGCAAGATAAATCTATCACCTATCAATATATTGGAGGTGACCGACTTTTGGTTAAAATATACAAAAACAAACAAGTACAAAATACCTCATGAGTGACAGATGTTAACTCATCTCACTGAAGTACTGTTTGTTCCTTGTGTGACTAGGTGGCCACCTTCTCTGCTCGGTTGCCCTTCTTGTGAGGTCATCATGTCCTGCACAGTGAAAAATCCAGGGGATACCAGCCTCACTTAACCAGACTGCTCACCAACATTCCGCCAAGTTCAACATCACTCTGTTTTTATATCATTGGTATTGTTTGGATTCTGCTCTGCTTTCTGCACCCAGTTTTCAAAGTAAGCTGTAACCTAGCAAGTAGAATTATCCTAAAAAAATGTTTTTTAAAATATCTTATTTAAAACACACTCTGTCTCAAAGCATTTTAGTTCTCATCTTATCATCATGAAGTGATAGTAATCCCTCAAATAATATTCTTCCTGGCCTTTGCTTCTATCTACAATTATGTTGTTTGTTTTTGATTTACATTTATTGACAGTCTTCACTCAACCCCTTCTCAAGCCAAAGTCCCTGTAGGAAAAGACTTTCTCTGTTTTATCTACCACTGATTTTTCAGCGTAGAGAATAAGGCTCAACAAATATGTATCAAGGGATCAATAGAAGATTGATTTACAAATATGTTCACCTCCACGGGGAAACCATGAGAAGACAGATATCGGACCCAGGTCTGCCTTAGCTCCTTGGCTCGGTCCGCGGACCCCTGGCCTGGCCTGTCAGCACAGACAGCACAATCTCCCGACGCCCGGCCGGTCACCTGGGCAGCACAATCTCCCGACGCCCGGCCGGTCACCTGGGCAGCACAATCTCCCGACGCCCGGCCGGTCACCTGGGCAGCACAATCTCACGATGCCAAAGTGCGAAAGGAGCAGGAATGTGGGTGACAGGGCTGCACGTCGCTGGCCTGTGCTGCAGCCACAAGGCCCCCACGGAATTCAGGTGATTCTCACATGAAACAAAACCAGAGACACGCCGCAGGCCGGGCCCTGGAGGGACGCGGGGCGCAGCGGCGCGGGACGGCGTAGCCCGCGGCGGCAGAAGCTTCTGGCGGGCGGCGAGGGGCCTGAGCGGCAAGGGGCTGGGCCTGGGCGGCGAGGGGCTGGGCGGCGAGGGGCCTGGGCGGCGAGGGGCTGGGCCTGGGCGGCGAGGGGCTGGGCGGCGAGGGGCCTGGGCGGCGAGGGGCTGGGCCTGGGCGGCGAGGGGCCTGGGCGGTG